>JAEQBH010008462.1:0-150980 GCA_016808115.1 Tetrastigma voinierianum | reverse complement strand
GTTGTCCACTAAAAGATCATCAGGTCGGAACCACTACCAACATCTGAGGTTGAACCATAAATTAAAATCAACATTCGGTTCGAATACCGTTTACATCGTGAATAGGCAAACGTGATGGAGTCGCGAGACTCGCGATAACGATCACGCAGACATTCGCGCGACCACGATTTACTCAATGTGTGTATTTCACGAGCATCGCGATACAATTTAGGTGAGAATAAATGACGAAAAAGCGATTCCAATTATCGCATTA
Source organism: Tetrastigma voinierianum (assembly GCA_016808115.1). Lineage (NCBI taxonomy): Eukaryota > Viridiplantae > Streptophyta > Magnoliopsida > Vitales > Vitaceae > Tetrastigma > Tetrastigma voinierianum. Next base: position 150,727 of record JAEQBH010008462.1, on the reverse strand, counting down.
GCTCACCGCCGGGCGACCATATCTGCGCACAGGAGTCGCCCGCGATATTTCATCCAGAGGTCGATTTTGAAGAGTTCCGTTAGCGGCTTTGCGTTATATTGCATACGTATGAATTTAGAATCTTAATATAGCGTTGTATAAGAGCAAATTATTAACCTGGAAACCATGAGATATATATTTGGCTTCGATGCATTGTGATGAGTATTATTTATGGTCTAAGAGGTCATGATCATGTGATTGATGTGGGACGTTATGATATGGGTGAGCGATCGTGACAAAGGAGACTACCGATGTTCGAGTCGTCGAAGCCACCGGGCATTCACGAAGATTCCACAGTCGACGGCAGTCAACGGACCGGCTTGTACAAAGACACCGCTAGTTAATCACTAGAATACAACACAACGACCGCTGGTAGGTGGTACGACGATGACACCAATAACTCATACACCTGATGAGCATAACATGAGTGCGGTCAGGATAATTGGAAAAATCAAGGATGTTAGTCCAACTTGATCCATGATAACCAATACGTTAACTAATCTAACAAAGAAAACAGATAATTATAACGGAAATAATCAAGAATCACTTTAAGAAAGCGAACTATGGACCACGCAACGATCATTATTTTACAAGAATGAGAATCAATATGGATTAAAATCATTATAATCGTTACTGAATCACGATTTGGTTGAAACATATCGCTAAATAAAAAAATAAACATACAATATAAATCTTATGAATGATACTGACGTGCAACAACATGAACTTCATTTTAGAAATTAATTTATAAAATTTAAAATAATTTACTCCCATGAATATTTATTAAATTACTAAATTACGATTTGTTGTATTATAATTGTTTATTATTTATGATTATAAGAATAGGTTATTCTGACTCAATATGAGAACTAAAATTAAATTTTAAGAGAAGATTATAATGGATGAGTTGAGATCTGGTCGACTATTATCATAACATCTATCATGATCCCATCAACAATCTTCCTTTTCATCACTAAATCATGAAGAACCCATTAATTTCAGAGAAAGCAATATTAGTTCTCGTAAAACTTTGCTTAGCTGACTCATACCTCTCACCATCAACAAAACCCACACCTCCATCACTCAACCGAACAATTTTTTAAGTGTTCGTTTGTTTCCATTCGCACACCAAACGGCGGTGCCAAGGCTTCCTACAGAGATTTAATCGGGTTAGGGGTTTGTTCCACTCGACATTTTGGGATAAGGTGCAAGGCTTGTTGAGGAAGATATGGCAGCAAATGAAGTATTTTTAGGTAGGCTGTGTAAAAGTTAGCATTAAGGAGAGCCTTTTTTAGAAAGAAGGGGGAGAGAGTTAATAGGGGGTTGTGGGAGTTTAAAGAGAGGGGCAGGTTGTGAGAGAGCAAGAGAAGTGGAGGAATAGGAGGAAAGCAAGGAGAAAGATTCAAGAGTACATAAAATGAGGCTTTCAGGTAAGGCTGTGATGGTTCCCGTTCATTTCACCACACTTTTTTCTTCCTTTATGATGATTCTCGGGTGTCATTGTTGTTTGGATGAACAGCTGTGTGGCCATAAGATTTGATGAATAACTGTTATTTGCACAAGCTCTCCATGTTTTAGTCTCTTTGGTTCCGTTTGGGAATAAATGATGTATAATTCACCTGATACTTAATAGAAGCATGATTGATGCCTTCAACTTGATTTTTACAACTGGCTCTGAAATACTAGTTATGAGGTGCTTTAAATTTGTGAAGTTCACTTTTTTGATAAAGTCGTCGATGCTTAATGTGGGGCATAGGACTACATCGATTGATGTATTATTTAAAGTGCTGCAATGGTTTCAGATGATAATCCTGTCGCAATATCAAGGATACCACGCAGCCCATGCTGAAGCATTAAGCACCATCCAAAAAAACCCCCATGGAAACAACCATCGTAGTCAAGATCTTCCCGTATCATCATACTTCACCCATGCCTGAACCTAAATTCGTGTGGATCTTCTGCATGGGCATCATGGCCATCTTTGGTACAAGTGGACGAAAGCGCTCTCAAAGGGGGGTGCGGGCAAAAGCATGTACTGTGGCCATCCCATTCCCAGATGACATCTAAAAATTGATTTTTCTAATTCGGTACACAGAGATCAAAGGGAGCACTTTCCCACCGAATTTCCAGCTGGTACATCTGCTCATTACTTTGTATATGTCGTTATGTATCTTGTTATTTATAGCTTCATTTATTTGTACCTAGTCATTTCTTTGTATTTTATCTTATTATTTATATTTTATTGAATGTCCTTATCTTATTATTTATACTTCTTTATTGAATATCATATTTAATTTTTCGAAGGAAGTTTTCAAGTTTGGAGAGAACACTGATGATTGTAGAGATCCATTAAAACCTTAAATTATAAATATAATGAAGAACAAAGAGAGGCTTAAAATTTGAATCCATATTTTAAATTTTAGTGGGATGAAAAAATGGGTCACTTTCTGAAATTGCATCTCATCGGGAGCATTATTTTATTGAGGCCTAATTGAAACTAATAGCTTCCTTTTCTAAGATGTTATCATTGGTATGGGTCATATTAAAATCAGCCCTCGTTAGAGGTTCTATAATGCATATAAATAATCGAGATAAAATGCATATAAATAATTGAGAAAAAATTGATGACAATGTAATAATGGGAAAAATGGGTCAAGAGACAATGTGAGAAGAGAGTATTTATTCTTTACTCAATCTGGGTGATAATATAATGATTATCCATCAAGTAAAACATATGAAGATTGCAAACAAGAGCTTGAATTTTCTATTTTCATTTTCTTCTTTACTAGAAAATTGAAGTGGTGTGTGATGATAGATGAGTCCCCCTACCCTACCATGTAACCGACGCTGCGAACAAAGATGGTCTTTGAGAACCAAATGGTTGACTAGGATTTTGTTGAGAACAGTTTAAGTCTCTTGCATCATTCTCCCACGTGCTGGTATAAACCACGTGCATGGCCACCTTTCTGTGCCATACCAATGTCGAGTACGTAGACCATAACCCATCACAGTGCTACATACTGCCACCAATCATAACATTGTTCACTGCTTCAAAGGGGTACTCCACCTTACAAAAGAAAGCCTGCGACCTTGGGACCAAATCGTCACCTCAATCTGCTGGGGTCGCGGTTCAAACATGGGAGTGGTCTCGCGTTGGGAATTCTGGTGAAGCCGTTTCAAGTGCAATTTAATATGATGAGCCCCTATGCTTTGAAGGCCACGTACATTGATGGACAAGGCCAAGAGATCACCTCATAACCACATGCGCCAGTTGTTTCATATTTCGTGTCTCTTCTATACCCGATACATATGTACTCTTTGTCAAGAACCTTTTAATTAGAGTTTTTGTTTGCCTATCCAAAAAAAAAACATCTCATATAAAAGCTCTACCAATGTCAATAGACTTGAATGTTGATAAATCTAATTTCTGTGTGCCATGTTTTCTATGAAAAAATCATGCTATCATGAATGCTGGATCTCCCTTGTCCACACACAATACTATTGAAACTTCTTGTTGAAACCCAACAAGTTTATAGTGCATGAGCCTTCAAGAAAGCAAGGATTTCATCCTCAATGGCGACTAACACTCCGGAAACAAATCATAATTGAAAAGCATGGAAACCCTACTCAAAGGCTGCATTTAGGCACTGAAACAAATCATAATTGAAAGCATGGAAACCCTATCGGGATAAGGCCAAAAAATGCTATTTTTGTGGTTTTACTATTTTTTTAGCCCTAATTTTTATGTAGTAATCAACTGAATTAACATGAAGGTCCACCCATACTGCTACTAATTTTGTTTTTTTAATCAATCCGAGCAAGACGAACTGAAATAAACTTGCTTTTGAGATATGAAATCGATCGAAGAGAGATTGCAACCAAGGAATTTGCGAACACCGATGCGAAAATTTGGAACATAGATAAATTTAATAGTAGCGTAATTTTTCGCACTGCGAAATTTCGCATGGTGCAAAATTAACGCCTGCGGCGAATTTTCACACTGTGCGAAAAATTTCTAACTGTGATTAATTTTCGCATGTGCCACTTTCGCATTCCAGGCTGCATTTTCGCACTACATTTTTCGCCTCCCTCCAATAATATTATTTTTTGGTTTTGTTTTTCCTTTGTCCCACTATTTCCCTCCGTGTATAATGCCTTTTGAGTGTATGTTGGTATTTAACCTAAGCTCTATATAAGCTCATACTTGCACAAAAATTACTTTTGAACTTTGGCTTTGTGGAAAACAAAGCAATGTAAGTTCTCCAAGCCTCAAATTTTTCTTTTCTTGCATTTTTTATTTGCTTTTATTTTATTTTATTTTATTTTATTTTCTTGCTTTCTTATCCTTGAGGATGGTTGGCTAAAACCCCTCCATCCTTCAAGAATAGTTTTGTGGGCTACTAAATTACTGTTTCTCATATATTAGTATTTATTTCGTATTTCTTAGGTTTAAATCTCTCTTGATGTAACTGCTAATCCCTTGTCAAGCTTTTATGCTTATTAGTTGTCATTTATTAGTTAATGTAGGGGTAGATTTTTAGGAGGATAGATTTTCATTTATTTTATTTTCTTGGTGTCTAAACTCTTGATTATGGTCACAAACTCCCTTCATCCTTGAGGGATATTACCTGTTGTGGCTTCGAGGTAAAATGACTGCTATCATATATTAGTATTTATGTCTCTGTAGTTCTTATAATATGTTTAAATATCTTGATGTACCTTGGCTTCAACTCCATACTTGGCAAGCTTTTTTATGCTTATTAGTTGTAATTGATTAGTTAATGGTAGATTTTTAGGAGATAGATTTTCATTTATTTAATTTTCTTAAGTAAAGTACCCAGAATTTTAATTTATAAATACAAAATCGTAATTTCGACATAAAATTATAATTTCATAAAATCCATAATTAATTCTTAGATCTCGATGACTAAACGGATTTCACCGCTTGAATCGTCTCGCGAAATCTAAGCAGCATCGTAAAATTTCGTAAATATTCGAGACAGCTGAGTCGGGCATCGCTTTTCGAGGCATCGCGCTTCGGGTGCCGAAATGAATTTCATGATGAAAGTCATATAGCACGCATCGAAATTCATAAGTGGTATGAGTAGAGAAATGATGAAAATGGAGGGCCGAGATAGTGCCGAATATCAATCCTGGTAAAAGAGGGAAGTAATGGTCATTATGTGATTTGATCTTAAGTCACTAAATAACAAAATAGTGAATAGTTCTTGATCTTAAGTCACTAAATAACAAAATAGTGAATAGTTCTTCTTCTCTTATATTAAGCCAAAAGAAAACGTAGTCACGTATGCAGAGCTTCATTTAGAGCTTTTAGAGAGAGAGAGGATGTTTCTCTAGAATATCGGGAGATCCGACCGTCGGCGGTCTTCGGGCCGAGAAAGAAAAACGTTCTACGCGGAGCAGGCTACGCGTGGACTCCGGGTTTGTGAGTTTTTGACAAACTCCAAGAGGTAGGATTTTCTCCCTACTTGGGTTTTATTCCCATTTTTAGAGTTTTTCGAATGTTTGAGTTAATTGAGGCCATTAGGGGCCGTTCGATCGATCCCAAACCTTGGGACCGAATTAAAATAAAATTTTGAAACAAAATGGAGCAGCCCCGTGGCTGCTCCACGACCGATGCTGGTGTGAAATTTGTGTGTTTTCGTGTTAATCATAGCTGATTGTTCAGCTGAAGGGAGCAGAAATGCGTTCACAAAGTGAACCGATGAATTGTTGAATGTTGGAACAAAGAAACTCAGGTTTTCATCGCAATGTCTTAGAATAGTGACACGAAAATGTATTTTCGTGAAAATATGTGTTGGCTATAATTCAATCGAATTGTTTGTGCTTGATCATTAGCCCAAATGAGCTAATTTTGGATGTTTGAAATGATACTACATAACATACCAGGTGATTAAATTTTTATGTGAATATATTCGTGCTTATATATTTGCATGTGATTAGACTGTATTGGAGTTGGCACACATGCATTCCATATGCACTTGAACATCCTAGGACTATAGGAGTTAGTGCATGAGATGAGTCTAGAGAAAATGGTTCGGAGGGTAGTCTAAAATATTAATTATCGGAGGGTAGTCCACAAATTTAAAATATCAATCGCTTGAGCGTCCAATCGATATTCATCTGAGCAGAAATTAATAAAAACAAATAATATATCAATCGTCTGAGCTACCAATTGATATATATATATACATCGAGGGCTGTCCACTATTAAAACAATAATTCTCATACAAGGCTTAAAGGAGGTGAGAGAGCCTGAGGACTCCTCGGATCCAGTCAGTCATAGACATTCTCCAAAGTGTGGATCATGCATTTTGCTTGAATGTGTGTTTACTTTGGAACATCAGACCGCACTTGTGCTGGATGAAGAGAGTCTGACCTAGGCGATTCTCCCACTGAGCTTTAGCTCATCTCGCTTTGACCTTTACAGGTATTGCAGCGCACGAGGAGACTCATCAGTCCTGTAGGTCGAAGCTAAGAAAAAGCCGTTTCGCGCTTGATTCGGTGTATACATGTATTAGAATGTTAGGAATTTTAATATGTGTCAGAAGGGAGAATTGATTACCTCTTGTAACTATAGGATATAGTCGGGATTCATAGTCGGTATGCATATTGAGAATCGTTTATAGGCCCAAGAGGCCAGTTTTTATCCATATTCGTATCATCATGGATTATATCGACCGCTTTAGACAAAAATATGTGTTTCATTTGGGTAGAGCTCCCATACAAAGGAGACTCTCTCGCCCGATTTTCTAGTGGCGCTTCTGGTAACCCGACTCCACTCGTATTCCGCGGTCGATCGGAAATAACTGAATTCCTGAGATCAGCGCCACAATTGGTTTCTAAACATCCTGGTATGGTCACAAATCCTCCATCTTTAAGTGGAGGGATAAGGGGTTGTGGTTTTGAGGTCAAATGACTCAAGCCTTCTTATATTAGTATTTATTTATGTATTTCTTATAATAGGTTTAAATCTATTTGATGTACCTTGGTTAACCCGTATTTCAGTAGTTTTTTGTTTATTAGTTGTCATTTATTAGTTAATGTAGGGTAGATTTGGGGGATAGATTTTCATTTATTTTATTTTCTCGATCGATACAACCTCCATCCTTAGAGGAGGGCTGTGGTTTTGAGGTCAAACGACTGCTCTCATATAAGGTATTTATGTCCGTATTTTTATAATAGGTTTAAATCTCGTTTGATGTACATCAAGTTAACCCCGTACTTGGCAAGCTTTTATGCTTATTAGTGATGTCAAGTTAAACCCCCACCATCCTTCAAGAGGAGGGCCACGGGGCTAGGGTTTTGAGATGTCTATTTGGTTCTCATATTAGTATTTATGTCAAAAGATTTTATAATACATTTAAATCTCTTTGATTACTCTTCGTTAACCTATACTTGGCAAGCTTTTATGCTTATTAGTTGTCATTTATTAGTTAATGTGGTAGATTTTTAGGAGATATTTCACCGTTCCGGAACATTTATGTCCATTAAATGCTATATTTGAAAAGGAAATTATTAGGGTTCTCGTTTTGATAGCAAATGAAGAATGAATGTAAATATAGGTCATCCTTCCCAAACGAAAAGGGACCCGACACACATTTGTCCTAGACCACAAACCCTAGTAGCCCAATGCTTCAAGGAGTTCTTTTATATTTTTCTTCATTTTATTTCCGCCACCATCAAACCAACTATTTTTATTAAAACCCCAAAATCCAAATTGAGTTCACCTATTTTACCTTCACTATAAACATTTTTTATGGCAAAACCCATCCCCCTAGGATCCGCTATATCCTCTTATACCGTAGTAGGAATTTGAGTTTATAAATTTTGTCGATTCTAACCTATTGCAAACACTTAATGAAATGCATACTCATGCTCTGGGATGGTGCCTAAGTACAAGTGACTAGTTGTTGAACTTGTGATCCTCATCACAAGTGTTGGTGAATTCCAATCTTTTTTGCCTTACTAGACATTTCCCCAGCACCAACGTCGGGTTGATTTAATTTTTATACCGTCCATACAGAATTTTCTATTTTTATTTCTAGCTAACATTAACCTTTGGTACTCTCGCTTTTTTGGTTTTCTGTCTGTTGCTTGTCTAGAAGCTTATGTTCATTAGGACAAGAACACTATGGGCAGATTAGCAGCTACCACAAGAATAGTTGTGAAGTGAGCATACACAATGGCCGTGATGAGCCCATACCGAGGGAACAACAAAGCCACCAGGTTCACAGAAACCTAATGCATATGTAAAACAATAGAGGGACCATATATCGCCCCATACACCCACCAAGGTGAGTGCACCGGTCACGATCCACCTCCTACCGATGGGATGCGAATGTCGCCTTATCTACGCCCTCGCTCCCAACTTTCCATGGTATGGAAAATGAAAACTGCACACACACATCGTGGAGTTTCTAAGAAGTTTGTATGACTTTCAAGGAAGGTGCAACGACATGGAATTGCCGTAAATGCCAAGGCTAGCTTATCGATGAGTCCTCTACTATTGTGAGTTCAACCTCGACCCGCAGATTCGGATAAGAAGGATGTGGAAAATGTTGTCACGATCATCTTTCCGTGATCAACCATAGCACCACACCCACAATACCCAATCTATGATGGATTCCCGTATAGTCTCACCCACTATGGACGCGTCTGGCTTGTCACATTGCTAACTTTTGGTAATTGTGGAGGCTACTGCATCGGAAAGCACAAGACAAGAAGTTCTTCCATTCAAAAGTCCACTCCTACTATTGGGAAGAACCCTATTTGTTCAAATACTGTGCTGATTAAATAATCATAAGGTGTGTGTCGAAAGGAGAACAAGAAGGGATACTCAGCCACTGCCATGACAGTGCATGTGGAGGTCATTTTGCTTCCTTAAAACTGAATGAAGTGTGCACAGGTGTTGTGTTTTTATCAGCCTTCTTTGTCAAGGATTCCCATACCATGTGCAAACAATGCGAATAAATGCCAAAAGGTCAGAAAAATATCCGTAGTCACATGATGCCAATCGAATAGACCCTATTCAGTTGTTGAGTTATTTGACGCTGTGGGCATCGAATTTCATGGTGATCACTTCTACTCCTTCTCGGATATACTTATATTCTTCGCGGGAGTTGAGTATGTTGAAACGGGCTTAAGCATCGCTGCAGCAACCGATCACAAGGCCGTATTGAGTTCTCAAGGAGAACATTTTCTCCAGATCGTGGTCCCCAAAGCCATAATCGCTGATGGAGGTCCACATTGCACAAACCCGTACGCAGAATCTCCATCTTCCTATCCAAGTATGGTGCTGTTAATAAGGTGGCCACCCTTGTCGTGGGGACCAAGTCCTACTTACGACCCAAACTCCACCTTTTTCTCGGCAAGCCTAAATCAAGATGGATTGACCATCTATCATTCATCAAGCATACCCTATCGGTTCAAAAGACTGGGCTTTCAACCTAAATGATAATAAGAGTGTTCAAGGTCAATGGGCGTAGAGTGAAGCCCTTATGTCAGGTAAAGACGCAGGAGTGAGATTTCCTCCCAACCGTCCATGAATCCAAAAGGGCTACCTGAGAGGGAGTGATAACTCCAATTTTTAGTTGAATTTTGTTTGATTTATTTATTTAATTTTTTTTTTTTTAGTTTTGTTTTGTCACTTTCTTAACTTCCTTAATTTGGGCTTACTCTTCTTGGTAAATTTTCTAAATAACTCTTGCACATTCTTACAAGTTTTGGTATTTGTTGCAGTGTGTGTAGCAAGAATCACCCACCCTCTCCATCTCCTCCCTTATCCGTGCATGGCTGGGGACCCGTGAGGATAATTTCAGCCTCGGGTGCGCCATTCTCCACCCCGCACCGGACATAGCTCTCCTCCTACTACAACTAATCTCGTATCCCCTGCTCCCATTCCTACTGCCTCCCGTACACGCACGATAACGAGGTTGGGTCTTCTAACATCTCCCCGCTCACGTCCATCGCAGGGCCCGACATTGGACCCAAAGGAAATATCTACCTCGAGGTCACAGGAGCCCCATTCGCCACATGTCCAGGGCCTGATGACCTTTCCCGCATCGCCCCCGTTTATCAGCCTGGGCGCCCTCTTTCATTATGCCCCATTACAGTAACGGGGATTGTAGTACTAGAGCAAAGGTAATCAAGGAGACATATTATGATCTTCCAAACTTACACGCAGATCCCCGAGCTCGTGGATTCCATGAGGAGTGTGCAAATGGCATTCCCCGGGAGGCTTTTACGACCACGACAATTCTTCTACCCCCGGTGGTCATCGAGTTCTACCATACTATGACATCCAGAGAGTGCCTAACTTACCATATCCACTTCGATTGATGGCCGCGAGACACTACAAGTCGCCGGAGCACAGAATCCAAGATTCACTTCCTCACACTCGCCCTAACTCGGGCTAATTACAAGCTAGCGCGTCCCACCCTCGTTTAGAGAGATGGGTCATGCATCATGAGACGTGAATAGCCAGGTCTCTGCCTTCGGAGGCAGCCTTCCCAAGCATGCTCCTATCGACCATGTACCGCGATCTAACATCTTTCCACCTAAAGATATTTCAAGTCAAGAGGAGCGATCCTCCGAAGCTCTATACCGTACAGGTTTTGGTTCAGCCCCGCTGAAATTCATGACATCCTCGCCCACTCGAGGACAAGGTTCACAATTAAACCTCCGACCCGCCGAGCCATACCCTCCTACCTCAGGCTGCTACAAATATTAGAGCATTTGCTTCGAGGAGCCACGATTGAGCTCCGCCGAAGCCTGCGAGGGACACCTCATTATTGACAAAGGGCCACGCTCGCCTCGTGCCTCGCATTCCTCACCTCGTAACGTAGCTAAGAACATAGCGGTTAACCATCCAAGAAGATACAGAGGGAGCCTCGATTGCATCATCGCCAGCCCAAGAATCACTCACTCGAATCCCCCTACACCCCAAATGCCTCCGCACAGGAACCCAGTACATCACCGCATCCACCACCTAGTACATCGCCTACACCACCCACCACCACAAAGATAATTCCATATCCACCAGATTTTCTCGCCATTATGGATGCATTCCGCTCCTTCCTCGCCCACGCCGCATCGCTTACTACGCCCATACAAATTTTTAACAGAGAGGATGGCAGGGGCACGAGGTCGCCATCGCACAAACCACCCATCCTTCGCGCTGGCAAAGATCACACGGGCCTGCCCCATTCCACCATCGCACTTTATTCAGCCTTTTCGGGGCCAGCCAGGTTAGATGGCCTCCACCCTCCCCACACTTCATCACTGATGAGGATAACCTTCCATCGACTGCACACCACTGAGGAGGTATCATTTCCTTCTCTTATAGCTTTCCATCCAAACCCTAATTATTAAAATAATATGACATTTTATTAGTGGCAGAAAGCAATAAGCGGCGGCTTTTATAATTTATGCTTTTGTTACTATTTCGAAAGCAAGCACATTTTGTGTTATTCAAAGGGCTTGTCGTTTGGTCTTGTTTGCAAGCTGTTAGTTGTTTTCTCCCTTGTGAAGCTAATATCATTTGTCTATTTCACTTTTGATTTTGTTTTCTTGCAAATAATTTTTACCCTTATGTTGTCTTTCAGGGTATGTTGGTATTCTACCTCATTTGCCTATATAAGCTCAAACCTTGTAGACAAAAAAGGGGCTTTGAACTTTTGATTTTGGGTGAAAACAAAGCACTGTAAGTTCTCCAAAATTTTTCTTTCTTGCATTTTTTCTTTGCTTTTCATTTATTTTATTTTCTGTTTTTAAACATCCCTGAGTGATGGTTACAAACCTCCATCGAGGGCTACTGGCTAGTTTTGAGGTAAACAATCCAGTTCTCATATTTAATGTAAGTATTGATGGGTATTGTTCTATTTATGATAGGTTTAAATCTCTTTGATGTACCTTGGTTAACCTGTACTTGGCAAGCTTTTAAGGTTATATGCTTATTGTTAGATCCAATGAGATTTATTAGTTATCATTTATTAGTTAATGTAGGGTATATTTTTTGGAGATAGATTTTTTATATTTGTCTATAAGACGTATTTAAGAATGTTATATTTCAAAAGGAATATTATTGGGGTTCAGTTTGATGGCTAAATGAAGATTCGGCTTTGAGAAATGACTATAGGTCATCCTCTCCAACGCAAGGAAAGGACCCGAGAACCTCTCATTCAGACCTCAACCCTAGTGGAGTCAATGTTTACAGTTTTTTATATTTTTCTTCAATTTATTTCCGCCACCATCAAACCCAGATCGCTTTTTACAAAAACCCCAAAATCCAAATTAATCACACCATTTTAGCCTTAATCAGAATCATTTGTGCGAAGAAACTATCCCCAGTTCACCCTTGAACTCAAGAGACTGTGAAAGAGCTATGCTACGACAAGGGAGCAATTTAGGCTTATAAATTCTGGATTTCCAAACAACCTATCATACACCGAATCACCTACCATATCATCAAAATCTACGTCTTCATGAAGTGGGTCCTATTTTAGGATCAACAGCTTGCCCCATGACCATAGTATCATCTTTTCGCACAATCGGCCTCACGATCAACAAAACTGACTTATTTATGAATCAAGAGGGAAGAATGGTTCTCATGGCTTTCCTGTAACAACCACTATTTATTATAAGGGTCTCGCCATCATTCGGGGCTGAATGACGCTTTTTTGTACAAGAATGGCATTCCCTGACAACCACTATTCATTATAAGGGCCCCAAAGAAAGTCGCTAGACATCCCGATCATCTTAAAGTGTCACAGAAAGCTCATCCCTAATATATATATAGATGTGAAGTTTTCATATTTTTGTAATTTTTTTTCCTGCTTTTTTTTTAAATTATCTTAGAAATTATTGTTCAATTCCATGTTAAAAATATAAATTGAAGCCCTTGAAAGATATATATATACTATGTGAACATGCATTTAACTATTTAATATTTAATCATATAAATTAAGTAAAGGTGAAAATGCTCTTAGTTATTTTAGTAATTTTAAATGACAATAGTTCTATTAATATTCTATTAAAATTATTAAATTTTAATAAAATGCAAAATAAATAAGTATTTTTAATGGTCTTTTTTGAAGATAATCAATTTCACTATAATTCATAGTAACATTTATCCCAAATATTAATCTTGTTTATGCCTAATTGTAAGAAGCACTAAAATTATTTGTAATAAGTACAATTTTAAGAACTAAAGTTTTTTAAATATTATAAAGACATTTGGTAGTAATAAAATTGTACAAAGTAAATAGAACTCTTAAAAAAGGTGGAAACAATATATCCTTTTAATAAAACCTCAATTCATGTTGATATTATATTCTTTAATAAACCTTAAGTGATATTAACATTAATATAAATGATTAATATATAATCCAATAAGCTTTCATAAATAATTAATTAACCTCCTATTCACAAATTTTCATGGGCGAGTGTTGAAAAAATTAAAATAAAATTTCAGAACATATATTAAACTCAATCTTTATAGACTTTAAAAATAATAGCTTGCTAAATTCACATATGAACATATTAACTAGATATAGACGTGTACAATTTTTTTATAAATGTTGTATAATTATAAATCACTCCCAAATTTAGTAAATTCATGTGTTATTATTTTTTTTTTCCACGTTCCTTGACATATATAAATATTAACTAATTGTATAAATTTTTTGTCAAGGTTCCATCATCCTTAAATCATGGAACAACACAAATGTTGTATGTATGTCATTATTGCTTTGAAGTAAGTTGTATATGTCATAATTTGCTAATTTAAATAATAAATGCTTATATATTGTCATAAAACCAAGATAATATATGTCGTTAATCGTATTTTTCTTATAGTTGAATATCGGATTAATAAATAAAGCATCTTCTATTGTAATTCTTTCCTATTACTATTCTTCTTTGTTAAAAGAAAATAACTTAATTATGTAAACCATTATATTATTTCCTGGGCTTGTAGATATTTCCTGCTCTAAGAAATAACTTAATTATGTTAATAAATGGATGATAGTGATCTCTACTACTTCTATAAATACGCATAATGCAAAGATAATAGTAATTATTAATAAAATATTATTCTCTATTTTACAAAGAAACTCATATATTACAATAACCTCTTATCGGTAGTTAAATTAATAAAGAGACGATATTGTCGATTTCAAGCAGAAGAATGACAAAAATCATCCTTCCTCGCTGTGTTAAAAATAAAGAAGAGAAAATACGAAAGAAAACGAGTAGGGTGGTTAGGCTAGGATTTTGCCAACACAATTTCAATCCAATGGTTACAAATGACTCTCTAGGATTCTCTATAAAATTCCAAATCTACCCTCATTCTTGAGTAACTCTAGGAAAATATATAGAATAAGGTGGTGTTTGTTTTTTTTACTTAATGTTGAATAAAACTTTTGAGCCTTATCATAAATAAGACTTAATAAAGATTAAGATAAATGTTGCTTTTTAACATCGGGTAGCTTAGCAGGAATAGCAAATCTAGACCTGCCATTCTGTGCTCTCATCCCGCCTCGTCTTCATGAGACTATGATTTGGCTTAATCAGAATCATTTTTAAAGAGTGCGAGTTTTATTTTTCTCAACCGAAACTGCTTGCACGAGTTTAGGTATCATATCTCCACCCCTGCCTCGATTATATTTAAAATATTTTACATGATTTATTTATACTTTAATATAAATAATAATAGTTAATTATAATGTTTTTAATAAATAATATAGTATTAGTAATATTTTTATTTTTTATGTGAAATATATTAATTTTAATATAATAAAATATATAAATAAAATAAAATATAAAAAAATAAAACAAAATCAATGTAAATGGATGGTTTGTATTTTTCATCTCTCGCCCGCTCCGCTGACCTTTGAATCGGCATAAGCCAGAATCGAAAATAACTAATCTACGATGGGGTCGCCGTCCCAAACCCTCCCCGCTGGGTTACCCTAGCCAGCTAGACAGTAACCCTTTTCTGTCTGGTAACGCATTGAGTTTTTCTTATTTAGCTGGAATGATTTCCTCCGAATGTAGTACAAATATTTTCACTTTTTTCTATTCATAACTTTTTAAAAAAATCAAAGAATAAGTTAAAATTTTTCAAAACAAACAGCTTAATATTAAAAGTTCGAATAAATTTTAATTAAAAAATAAAAAACAATACCACCTAAAGATTTAAAATTGTTCCAACCATGATAAATTTGGCTTTCATTGCATTAAACTTGGTTCCCAAACCTAATAGCCCAAAATCATTTAAACATTTTAGTCTTTAGACAACTAAGGATCCAAAATCAAGTTTACATTTGAACATCTCACCTTAAACTTGATTTTGTTACTCCAATGGAACTTCTCAATTTGGTGAAGCCCTTGCTCTGAGTGGATTGGAGAAGATAGTATATTCTGCTACTGACTACGAGACTTCACATACTCCAATTGCACATCTTTTCTCGTGATGCATTCTCTAAAATAATGATATCAAGTATCAATGTGCTTACTTCAGTCATGGACTACTAGGTTCTTAGCCAGAGCTATTGCTAACTTGTTGTCTACAAAAATCTTGATTGGTCTTGGCAAATACAATTCTTTAATACCCTCGGGGTCAAATTGCATGGCTAACACATGAAGTAGCAACTACATACTCTGCTTCACATATAGAAAGAGTAACAATCAGTAGCTTTGATACCTGTTAGCGTAGTGGGATTCCATGAAGAACGTGAATCCTATTGTGCTATTTCAATCATTGAAATCACATCTCACCATTGTCATCGATAACAACAAGCTTGTAGTCACTAGAAACTGATGCCAAAATTTGTTGTACCTTTGAGATATCAGAGAATTCTCTTTGCCGCCTTCAAATGAGTTGTTGTTGGAGTCTCCATGTGCTGATTGATGACTCTAACTCAGACAGGTTATGGTAAGCTTCCTACTAGACTTTGTAGAGAGTTGGATCAACCTTGCTTCTCTTCCTCATGCTTGGACAACTTACTTGTATTGATCCATTGATGTGCTTATTGGCTTGCAATCGTCCATTTTGAATGTTTTTTTGGTATCAACCTTGCATAGCTTTCTTGAGATATAGAGATGCCTGCTTCTCGCTGCTTCACTTCAATGCCCAGATAATAATATGCCATGAGTTCAATATCTGTCATCTGGAATTTAGTTGTCATCGTCTTCTTGAACTCCTCTAACAATCTTGGATTGTTGCAAATAAAGATCAACTCATCCACGTACAAGCAAACTATCATAATATCTCCTCATGCGAAACAACTGATAGTTTCATTTTTTTTTTGGAAATACTGCCTCATTTTCAACAGCGTTGTCTACCATTGTAGACCACCGCAAGCTTGTGAGAAAGTGCTGAATGAAACCAAAAGCTGGTTACAACAATGAGAAGCCGATGATGCAGAACGGTAGGATGTAACTTTTTCAGCAAAAGAAGATGATTAAATTGTACCACCCTTGTTTATGCAAAAAAGTTCACCATTTGCCAATCTATTTCACGGGCGCTGGAATAATGAATGAGATCACTCTATCTAGATTTTACATATTAAATATGGGAAAGAGGTATTAAAGATTCATTATGGCTGAAACAAAAGCTTTTCCCAGGTAATAAATAATATTCTGATTCACATTCCTATTTCTTCCACTGAAGACATCTTTAGTCTAAAGTTTTGCCCTGATGAGGTACATTGTATACAAAAAGAACCCTATTGTCCCTGTTAAGGCCCTCCTCATACTGCAGGGCGCCAGCTACTACTTCTCAATGAAAGGAACTCAAAGGCAGCAGTCCATTCTCGCTTGCTGGATTCAGGAACCTCTTGACCATCAATAAAAGGAGTCCAACCTTCAGATGAACCAGTCCTGACCCATTTGACCGTGTCTGGCACATCTTCAAAATTAAAGTTCAAAGGAGGACTCTTTGCTGCCTTCTCTGGAGTCTGTTGAAGCAATTCTAACACTAATTAATTGAATAGAAAACAAGATTGCAAAAAGGTTTTAAAGAAAAGACAGAGGGATCATTCTTCCACATCTTAAATCAAACAGGATTCATTTTCAACTCACATTATCAGGATTTTTCGATTTCTTTCAACCTCTCTCCTGTTTCAAGACAGTATCGCGCACTTCTTTCTTTGGACTGAATCACGCCTTCCGTGATTGTCTATAAATGCACCAAATGCAGACACGTTAACCCATGTTTGAGCCTCTCCTTCGGGAAGGATTCACCTAAGCTTTCTCACTTGATAGATCAGTTTCGTGATGGAATCACTTTCAAAATGGAAACATACCACTTCAATGTTACAATTAAAAGCCATCTTATAAGTGTCCTCAGTATATACTGTCATTAGATTCAAAAGATGAATTGAAAGTATGAAATGAGAAAAGATAAGGCTTCTAGAATGTTTTGATGACGACAAAGAAGATCAATCCTGTAAATGTACTAGTTGGGTTGGATTGGAGGAATGAATCCACTGACCACAAATCAGAGATCTGTGTTTTTTTTTTTTTTTTTGATAAGCAGAGATCTGCATTGGTGTCTCAAAGACTAAGTTATATGCAACCTCGCCTCGGTTGATCAAATAAATAAAGAGCCTAGTGGAGGTCAACTAGAAGCAGGAATCAAAAGAAATCACGTGTGTTTCTTCCATAATCCAACTTAGAAGAAACAAATGCCTAGCCCTTGAGGCCTGGCTCAAGTGGTAAAGGGGGATGGGTGTGCGGAAGGTCCCGCCCACTTTCTATAAGAACAGCACTATAACGACGTAACGCAGCCGAATAGACGTAAAAATGCCTATATTCTTATAACCAGTGTAGCTGTACCCTTGGGGTGTGCTATCTTTATCAATAGACACCACTAATAATTATTTACCAACGAAAATTAAATATAAAGGATTGTAGCAGTAAATCCTCTCCAACCCTCCAAATATTGGCATAAAGAGAACAAAAATAGAAGTACAGTTATTCCAACTTTCTGCAACAATTATATACGATCTTGCCTACAATTGATTGAGCATAATTAAAAATGTCCAAATGAAGCACCTATCATGTTTCTTTACAATCTAATTCATAAGGATAAAACAGAAGCATATTTCATGAACTCAAACTAGAAAAAAGTAAACATATCACACGGGAAATACAGACCAAGTTGAAACAAAATAGATGTCATTCAACACGATATGGGAGACAAACCAAAGCTCAAGATTATCAACGGTGTACCAGCCCAATGAGGATCGAGTAAAATTAAGCTTCCTATAGATTATGAACTTCAACTAAAAAGAAAAATACTTGTATTCCTATCATATAAGAACTCAACCCCCACAAGCACTCAACATTTTTATTTCTACGGTTGTGTCTGATATAACTGTAACATCTAAAACACTTTTGCCAACCCCTCAATTTTTCAACAGACAGAGAAAAATTATGCTGGTAGTCAAAGAGGCAGATAAGGAAACAAGACTCATAGATGGAACATGAGAAATATTAACTTGAACTTAAAAACTAAAAGTCATTCATGTAAGCTTCGTATACTTTAAGAACTTCTACCAAAAAATGACTCGTATTTCTGTCATAAAAGAGGTCAACTGCACTATTCATTATTGGTGTCTACTGGCTAGCAGCACAAGCCTATAGTTCCATGCAGCACTCTAAACCTTACACCTTGCACATGTTAGAAAAGGAGAAGCACTAGCTCCAAACTCACACCCAGCCAAGTGACATCTACTAACGGCCCCATGAGGTGAACCTGAGTGATAACAGCATGAAGTGCATCACAGCATATGAGCAGCAGCATGAGATTGGGTTCTTAAGAAGGGAAAACCACAGTGAATATGCATGAGATAAGAATCACTTAGATATTGGCTTAGTGGGAAAACAACAAGAACCTCTGATTCTGACAGCAAAAAGGTGGCTATGAACAAACCAAAAGGATACTAAAGCACTCACCCAAGGCAGTTGGGACTTGCTCAGATAATATCAAGGCTTCATAACTTGGACTAGTCTGTTTGTGGGCTCATGATTGTTCATGGTCTAACAAGCTTCTGTAGATTATGTTATTGCTTCAATCAAAAGGTCAAACTTAAACTATCCTAAACTATCCTACAGCAAAAATAAGAGTGTTGCATCCTAGTTGACAAAAGAGTCCAAATGATTATATATACAAATCAACCTCCATAACAAGAGTCAAAGACTTGGTCCTTAGATAAATCATCTTGCCATCTCTTTGTACTTTTCTTGATTCAGTAAAAAATGCACCTTTGAGGAACATGTCAATGATTAATCAAGGGGATATCTTAGATTCATTTCCTTTATCTTCTCCTTCCTTGGATCAATCATTTTCATCTTCTTAATCAATCACCAAACAACTAATATAAAATGGAGACATATCTGGTCATCACACAAGTCATACCAAAGTTTTCAGGAAGCATGAATAGCAACAGGAGGATGTGTGAGCTTTAATCACACCTCAACAAAGAGTGGTAGTTGTTCTCAGCTTTTGAATCCATCAGACTGACAAAGATCGATTTGCTAAGGCCTTCTTTATCTTGTTTTTTAACAAGACTAGCTTGTTGATAAGATGGTACTACACACTTCAAGTGCCTTTTCTTCATTTTGGGAGGAACCTTTGAACTTTAATTCTAAGGACTACTTGCACTTCATGGATGATGCAAAAGCATGGATAGCTTAATAGGCTAGAGATTTGATGGGGTCTCTGTGATGACTTCAACATAGATTCTTCTCTCCTTCTCTACAAGCAGTAGGTCACCACAATAAGACACTATTCAATGATGTGGTAGCCTTTGATTTAGACATGCTTGCAAACATCATAGAGATGGCAGCACTATCTCTTGGATACCTTAAAAGACAAAGCCTAAACTGGGAAAAGTAAGACCACAACCATAAGAGAAAAGGAAATGGTAAGTTAATGACTAACAAATGCAGTGAGCATGAGAAAATATTGAAATGAACAATTTCCTCTCTTCCTATTTCTCTACCAAGGGTTTCTGATGTGCAACATCTGCCTTCCCTAATGTAAAAACAAAAAGAGCAAGAGCTTGTTTCTCTTCTATACCTTATCTAAGAAGAGATCTCATACCCAGTTCTTAGTAGCTAAATAGGTGATGTCTCTTGACTTGTGGAGTTTACTCTTGATAAATAACAAATCTCCTCAAGCCCACATGAACCCCTTCATGAAATCTAGAATCACTAATTCATCTTTAACTCCAAATGGATTTAGTACCTAATAGAAATACACCATCACTGCACAATGGA
Source organism: Tetrastigma voinierianum (assembly GCA_016808115.1). Lineage (NCBI taxonomy): Eukaryota > Viridiplantae > Streptophyta > Magnoliopsida > Vitales > Vitaceae > Tetrastigma > Tetrastigma voinierianum. The sequence continues at coordinate 130,378 of JAEQBH010008462.1, read as the reverse complement.
GCCCAAATGTCCAATGAGTACATATATTTCAACACCACCACTAGAGTTTCTTCCATAATGCTTCTAAAGGGAGACAGGCAAAAATTCAAGGATTTGAAAATGCCTAGAGTATTGGACCATGAATCCTTATTACTTACCATGAAACAAAAGACATAGTGAGCACTAGAGAAATATGAAGGAAGAAAGCAAGAGAAATAAAACTAGAAGGAAAGCAAAGAAGAGAAGGCAAGAGGGAGAAGATAAAAGAGAAGAGGGACATGACTTAAGGAATGCATAAAAATAAAGGAAATTGACCAAAAGTCACAACAATGAGCAATTGTAGGGAGACAAAATGACATGTTCCATGTGATACCAGTATCTTTCAAGCCCCTTGTTAGACAAACAAACATGGATCATCCACGTGACAAGTAGCAGCATGTAAGACATTTGCTATCCTACCTGTAGGCACTCTTTCCCAAGAGAGGAAATTTCAAGGGCAAAATGCAATTGTGACTTTTATGGTCCAAGGGAAACCATTTGTGGTGTGTGATGTATCGATGGACAATGGGGGAATAAATTTTGATCGGACAATGGGGGAATAAATAAAAGAAACAAAGAGAGAGAGACTCAGAAAATCCCAATTCAAGCCATAAATGATTCCTATGTAAATAAATGGTGCCATGCCAAGACAAAATGCACATGATTTTGACCTCAACTACCATAGTAATGTGACAAAGCATCAACTGAAGGTTAATTGCTAATCTGCCATCGCTGAGAACTTCAACTCGCATTTCAAAGCCAGGAAGTCTCTCAGCAAAATAAACCAGATATTCCATTAACAGGTATGACAAGCTTCCATTTCTGAAGTTTGTTTTGTCCCACTAAAAACCCAATTCTTACTTAGCCATGGAAACAGACCTCTGCCACTGTGTTGGCCAGAGTCTCATTATCCTTGCGGAGGAAAAGGAGGCTGCTAGACCAGATTAACACAAGAGGATAGAAAACGGCGCAACAACCCTACAATGCTTGAAGAACCTCAAAAATGGTAACTATGACAAGCTATGACTATTATTTCAGGAAGCCCATTTAAGGTTGTCAATTTGCGTCTGTGTGGTTGCCCAGACTAGCAGAAGAAAAAGAAAGAAAATCAAATGATAACTAATGCTTTTCGGTCTTTTTTTTTCCTTTTTGGTTGATTTTGTATGAAATTCGCTTCAATTAAGCCAAATAGTTGGTTTCGCCCCATACACCAGAAGGTTTTTTTCTTTTTCCCATGGACATACGCAAAAGACCTATCCTTTCCTGACAAGATTTTCTTAGCAACCAAACAGAAGATGAAAAAAAAGAACAGGCAGTTTGAGATACAGTATTAACCTATCCGTCGACCCAGCAGAAGCACCAGCTTGAACCTGCTCCTCCATTGTCCAACCCGGCGGCAGCCAGTCCTCCCTTTCCACTTAGCTATTCGCCGCCGCCTCCCAAACTCTCTCGCCGCGGGCTAGAGATCGCAATCTGAGGCCCAGAATCAACCTGATGCCATCTCACTTCCCGTAATATTTCCATTGCCGTCAGGCCCACCGACGCCGCATGATTGAGAAATCCGCCACGCTGTTTTAAGATTGACAGTTTCAGCTCCAATCAGCGTTTCTCCATTGTTGGTCCTGTTAGAGCTTCAGGATTTCAACAGAGAATCCTTCGGCAAATCGACTAGATTTGTGTGTTTTGTCTTAGGATTCTTGAAGCTCGTATGAATATGATGTTGTATTAAGGTCGTCTTCTACCTTTCCTCTGACAGTTCGAACTTGGGCGTGTGTCTCGAGGAAGCGACCTGCTGACTTTGGCAGGGCGGCGATACGCCGGATGGCTGGCTAGGGTTCCTTCCACTTGGCGGCGAAGTTCTGATGAATCCTATCCGACCCGTTCGTCTTGGGATGACGATTTTCCTTTTCACCGAAAGCTGCAGAGATTGCCATTATTATGAGCGAGACTTCACAATTTAAACCCAAAATCCAAACTAAAAAAAAAAAAAACTATATTTGAATAATTTTGATTTTGACCTTAAAATCAAATAAAATGAAATTCATAGAAATATCTGAACAGTCTTGTTAAAAGGAGTTGAACAAGCTTTATATTATTAAGTATGAAATTTAGGCCCTTGAAATCGTAATAAACAAAAAGTTTTTTTTATTAAAAATATTAATTTATTCATGGTTTAATCTAATTTGTTCTTTGTGAACTATATTTAGCTACTTATTCATTTTTATTCAAAGTTTCATTGAAATATCATAAAATTATGCAAATATGATCCATTTTCCCATAATTTATATTAAGACGGGTTATATAATGATTTATGTATACCATAATAAATACAAAATATATGTTTCGTTTCCAAATACAAAAGAATGTATTTTCTCAGATTTTTTCCCCATTCTCTAAAGCTTTCTGGTCATGTTTTTCGAGTGAGAGAATCCTAATGTCAAAACAAAATATCATACAACTACAGGCCCTGCAAAGAAGGCTTGGTGGATCAAATATATATATCAAGTACAAATACACGAACGAATATTCATTATATTCACTGCAATTTGGCTACTGGGCATATCCATAACCTATATGCATCGAATATTTAATGCACTCGCATATGCATTCAGAACCCACATTCTACGATTTAAATGTCCATCTCCTATTCTACGTGATATATTCAATACATCGACATTTAACGACATGATCCGTTCTTATAAATGTGGGGCTCTAGTTTCATCATCACTACAGTAGTTAGATAAATACAAGAAAAAACTGTTAGTTAAAATATACAACAGAGTCCCCCAGACGGCCGACACTTACAGCCATCAAAAGGGCCCTTTATCTCTAAGATAAAGGAACCCAGTGTCTGTGGCCAGCCTGTGTGGCTTTAGAAAGAAAGTTTTTATAAGAACTGGCGGCCAAGGAAGGCATAAAGATTTTTCAAAAAACAAAGATCCAGAGGGGGAGGAGAAAAAGGAAAAAAAAAAAAAGAAAGGTAAGAAGAAGATCCAGAAGAGGGGCTGAGGAAGAGGGATGTAAGGATTTTAGAGTAGCCGTGGAAGAGCCCCAGAGACAATATTCTCGGGGGAAGCAACCTGCTTTTTTTTTTCCGTGGATCATTTCTCTGGGGCGAGTTGTTTACTTCAAGAAAATTGCATTTAACACTCTGCCGCTTCTTCTAATTTATTTTTTTTCCTTTCAATCTTGCTATTGGATATAAATACTTACCTAATAAATTCCGCATAATATATTACTCGTAATGCCAATAAGAGTCCATTAGTCGGTCTGCTTTGACGTTACTATGACTTGTGCAGTATGAAATATGGTTGAGTGATAGGGCTTGAGACTCTAAAGTGGAGGATCCATGTGTACGTTTGAATACTTATTGTTATTTTTGTTTATTCATTTTTATCATCCCGCATCTTGTTCATTCCTAAGGAGTATCAAATGTTTATCTACTCATTTTATTATTATTATTATTATTATTCAAGAATCGATGTGTGATTGTCTTTTTGTATGGAGAAACACGTGTTTCATATATTCAATGACATTTGATGTAGCAGTGATTGAAATAAAAGATGAATGTCATGGAAAAAATATTTGATGCATATTGTGTATGGGTAAGGGCAAAAGATGCAAGCATTCTCTAATGGGTTTTGTAATGCTAGAGTTACATTATGTCGGTTGTATTTTTCTCCTCTGATATTATTATTTTTAATATATTCCTGCTTTTATTTTTACATTTGTATATTTTTATGCTCGAATTCTTCCATTCGTTATCCATTTCATGTTTGTTTGTCACCTCCATTTATTATTTGTTTTCCTTTCTATGTTCTATTCTCTTTTTGTACCACATTTAGTACTTATTGTTTTGTTGTTTTATATATATTATATCAATGTATTATGATAAGATTTAGTTATTGTAAATTAGTACCACTGTAATTCCTAGATGACTTTAGAATGCATATTCTGGATATCTTTTGGATGAACTAGTATACTCATTTTACTCGACTCGGATTGCCACTTTGCTTGACATGCTGACAATGCTGGTATTTTTCATGTATTGCTTTATGTTGGTTGAGTGCTTTCAAGGATGATGCAGAGGTTAAAGTGCTGAGTTTCTATTTTAAATGACACATTCTACCTTTATAATTATTTGATGTTGACTTTGCAACCTTCACTCTTTACCTCATCTTGTATTTTGGTGATAATAATTATTTTAGAATTTTCTCATACCTAGAAACCCAACCTATTGGGGTAGACCAAACCCACTTCCAGCCCAAACCATTTTACCCAGCCAACCCAACCTGTCAGACCAGCCCCACTTCCTAAGCCCAACCCATTTACCTGCAGCCCAACCTACCCAGCCTAACCCAACCTATTGTGACTCAGTTCCCCACCTCCCAGTCCACCATTTACCTTAGGCCCATTAACTTGTGCTCATCCCATTTAAACTCATCCACTAGATTAATTGTTTCCATCCATTTAGGCCCAATACATTAGTTTAGGCTCAACCCATGTAGGCACATCCTATACATAGAGGCTCATCCAATTAGGTCCAATTTATTAAATTAGGCCACATATTTAGAAGCCCAACATGATATCCCCGTACCACTCAGTTAATTTATCGAATTCCCAGTCATCTCGACCAGTTCCTCGCCACGTAGATTCGATAAGTTCTTAAATTTGGCCAAATTTATTCACTCTTAATTTATTCACAATTTATCATTTTCTAAAAAAAAATCAATTTCTAAATTTTCATTTTTTTCTTACTTCAATTTCATTTTTTAAGTTTTAAATTTCAAAATAAATTTTTTTTTTTTAAATTTTCTCAAATTCAAGATATCCACTTTAAAGTCAATTTCCCTGTATTATTTATTTATTATTATTATTTTATTTTATTTATTTATTTTATTTATTTTTATTTTATTTTTAGTTTATTTTATTGTATTGTATTGTATTGTATTTATTTATTTTATTTATTTTTATTTTATTTTATTATTTTGTTATTTTATTATTTTATTATTTTATTTTATTTTATTTTATTTTATGTTATTTTCTCTCATTCTTTTTTCAAAGTTTCAATTTTATAATTCAATTCCCTCATTTTTCAATTTCATTTTTTTATGTTTTCACTTCAAATTTACAATTTCCCCAATTTCAAAATTCAAAGTGTCACAATTTCTAAATTCACCTCCAAATTTCTAATTTCAAATTTTTAAATCCCAAACCTCAAATTTATAAAATCTAAGTTTATTTCAAATCTCTAATCTCCAAATCTCAATTCAAAATTTTGCCTTCAAATTCATTTCGTAATTCTAATTTTCACATTTCAAACTACTAACTTCAAAATTTCAATTTCAAATCAGTTTTCAAAAATTCCAAACACTTGATTAATTCTATAGTTCCTATAAAATGGGATCTTGTGGAGTTAATTTGTGTGACATATAAATGGGCTTAATCTGACATCTTGATGTACTTATATCTATTTATTTCAACTGAATCATTTCTCATAAATAGAATATTTATATCAAAGTTATTTATGACTAATATTACCCATTTATAGTTGCATATCTGTTATTTTACGTCTGGGTATATTCTAACTGACCCTTTGCTGATTTAGTTTATTTTGCACTTACACACTTGTATTTTCATTGAGCTTATCTGGTATTTGTTAAATGACTAATAGAATCATATTTTCCTTAATTTTGCTTAGCAGAGACCCCGACTTTAGGGGGCTAAGTAAAGGGCGCTCCATCGTATCTTCCCAATAAGAATTCGACCCCTAATTCCAGACACTCTGCTTTTCCAGACCAGCCTTCTTATCGTGAAATAATATTTAGTATTTTTCTTCTATTTTGTTTTCCCTTTTAAAATAAAACAAAATTAAGTGGCGACTCCAAACCGTTTAAAAAATGGTTTTTCAAAATAAAAACGAGTATCGCCTTTTTGCTGGAAACGATAATAGCCAAATGCTGGGTCCACAAATGGCAACACCACCGGGGACGTTGAGGGTCGTTTGAATACAAATTAGGAAAATATCAAGGCTTGATTAGTCAGGGATGATAAATACTTATTTTTGTGTTGTATAGCACATTGAGTAGCTGAGTAAATTTTATTGTATCTTTCTATATGCTCTTATCATGTATCATTAAAATTGGTCAAGTTGACTTCATTGGTTGATTCTTCTCGTTTCCATCTTTTTTTTTTATTTTTATACGTCACTTTACTTCATCATTTGTTATATACTACCATGTTCATCTTATACTCTACTTAGGATTATGTGTGTATATGATGATATACCCGCGCTTGTACGACTATTTCATTGCACGTACTACCTTCTCTCCTACATGATTGTTTGTCGTATAGTCTATGGGACACACTCGTATCCCCTTATCCCTAAATCTTTAGTCCTCGGGTCGACGATCTTTCTCTTGGTCAAGGTGGTTTTATCGGGAGACTTATCGCTCCGCTTGCTTCGAATCGAGCTAGTGATTGTGAGTAAGGTCTAAAGGATGGGCTATATCCATGTTTGTGGGGCATTTTGGAGGTGGTCGCATATATTGATGCCGAGAGCCCGATCAAGACTTGTATAGCCCGTAGCCAGATTCTAGGATACTTTGTGACCTGTATAATTTTTCTAAGGTTTAGATGTCATTTAGGTTTTTTGATGCACCACACACACACCGGTACACTTAGCTTATTCTGAGTGCCGAGAGGAGAGCTCTTTATCATAGGCCGCCCGGGATGTCGAGGAAGTGCATGGAGGTGATAACCACCTCGCATGGAAGTACCCCGTCTCTTCGTAGATGGTGGAGGTCAGGTACCATTGGAGGGTACACCGCTTCGTTAGGGGACCCTTTAAAAGACCCACCCACCTTGTCTTTTTAGAGCCACCAATGAATTCTTTAGGTTGAGTTTATATCCTACTAATTAGGACTCCCATCCTACACGCTGGTGCATCCGTGAGCCTTGTGGCCGCGAATAAGTGATATGGATTCACGCTTCCTTATTATACCTCTATTGGTGGTATACCGAGATTGATCAGATTGGTTTCAACGAGACAGCTGTAATGTTGGCTTATCTATTCCTGGGCTTTTTTGGTTCGCCAGCCTCTATTTACAGGTTTCACCGAGTGGTGCCTTACTCGCTTCTTACGCCAGGTCTTATTTTCGTATATAGTCCGACCGAATTTCTGATCAGGTTCGTGAAGACTAGTTCGCACGAGGGATCATACAGATATGGAGTCACAAATCTAGTTACAAGCCAACCACTACTCTCGGCGATTTCCTCGATTCAGATAAACATAAAATTTCAGACTTAGCTACGTTTGTTTTTTCGACTTAACGAAGTTTAAATAAAGCTTCAGCATTGCTCGTTTGTTTTTTTAAATTTTCACACTTATTGCTGAATTTTTTTAAAAGTTCATTAGAAAAGTGAAAATATTTGGCTTTTTCTATTCAGAAAAAGCCATTTTCCACAAAAATAAGAAAAACTCAATCATCGCTTCAACAAAATAACACCAAAGAAGATACACCACGCCAGGATGACAACTGGAGGGTCTGGGACCCGGCGATCCCATCCCGAATCTCGCCTCGTTTATTTTTTCAATTCTAAACTCGTCTCATTTAAAAATTAACGCGACGTGGCGAGACGGGAAAATTCCCAAATTCACCCCGTTTACATTTTATTTTTGTTTTTATTTTTTAATTTTAATTTTTTTATATTTGCTTTTTTATTTTTATTATATTAAAATTAATATTTTTCATAAAAATAAAAATATTATGAATTTTTATATATTATTTATTAAAAACATTATAATAATAATTATTATTTATAGCTTTAAAGTATAAAATAAAATAATAAAAAAATTATTTTTTAAATATACTGAGGCATTATTATTATTATTTTATATATATGGTCTATATTGCTTCATTCTGCCCTTGCTTTATACCCCGAAACAATTCTATTTCTTTTCGCTCACTTTATTTTAAATTAACTTAGCCCAAGTCATTTCGACTTTCTAGAGATTTTCTTAGTAAATCTTATCTCTAGAGTCACTAACAACTTATCACTAAAAATCCAGTATTCTTGCTATTCTTGTAATTCGACGAAACTTTTCTAAGTTACTAGATTTCGTGAGACGAATTTAACTACAAGAAACTGCTTTCACATCCGAGATATAAAGAATTTTATAAGCTTCCTAACTCCTTGCTTAATAATTTATTATTTTTATTAACATTTTACCATTTTTGAAAATTTTTACTTTTTCGTTTTACAAAGTATCAATACCCGAACCTGTGGATCGATTTGAAAAATAAACTCAAACCCGTTAAAACCCAATTAAAATTAAATTAAACATGTGGCATTAATAGTTTGATCGACGAACCCAAAATAATCCGTCCCGTTGTCATCCCTATTCACTACCAACGTTAAAAACAAACAACTTAATACTTAGCTGCTGGCTATGTTATTCAAGATTAAGCTCAAAAAAGTTCTATTCAAAGATTAAGTAAAAAACAAACACCACCTTATCGAGGGATGTACGCAGTCCCACATGATCAAGTTCAGATGATGCTCAGATTTTCAGGGCACCACCGCTCTCCACCGCTCCACCGCCTGCTCAGCTGATGCCTACCATGCCATTAGTTATTCACAGCAGAGGTGACTATGCACCTACTGTAGTACTCTGGCTTCACTACGATGATGCGCTGAATAGTATGGATAGGCTGGGAGCAAACTTCGACATGCTTGAGAGTCTTCACATAGCCACTAGTCGGGATGATTTTGATAACACTCACAAATTGATCACCAATCACTTAGATGCCTTAGACGGAGAGATATAACGGCAGGAGCCGCCCTCACATTCACTTGAGATTGTATTCTATCGTCATGAGGGCTCCACAGACTGATGAGCCCGTATGCTATGTTATCCCTATGTCCCAGTGGTGTTGCACAGAGTTGGTATGCTCTTAGGACGCTCTCGTCGTCTGACTCGGGAAGATTCACACCCAGAGCTGAGGTGTGACGCTTAAAGATAAAATGATGTCTCTGTGTGGAGAGAGCCAGAGGCTGCGCGACAGATTTCGAGGAGACAAGACTTCCTTTATCTCCCGTTGGAGGGAGAAGATAGTTTAGATGGTAGATCGCCTGTCGGAGAGAGAGCAGATCAATATGCTTATGAGGAGTTTACAGCCCAAGTATGCTAGACACTTGATGGGTTTTTCACGCATGCATATCGGGGCATCACCAGCACTATATGGTATCAGGAGGGTATTTCTAGAGGATTATGGTCCGATTTCTTCCCCTTCGACTCTGGGCGGAAGAGATCACTGAGGGCCAAGACCCTGAGATGTTGGTACTATTAGCAACTATTTCGGGCCGAGACCATTCAAGCGCGATTTCGCATCGTCATTTCCAGACTTCTAAAGGACATTATTCTCCTACTTATGCACAATATACATCACCTACTTCCGAATCTTGGCCCCGACGTATCTATATAGTCCGACACCTGTACCCGCTTATGCTACTCAAACAGAGTTTAACAAACGGGATGCCCTGTGCCCAGAGCTCCACAGCAACCGTTGATATTCCCCGGGAGGCAAACGCAGGCGCTTCTCGCTAGGTGGCGTCGATGAGCCGCTCTGAAGCTTATAGATGGCTGACCGGTTGATGCCGTTATCCGCAGCCACCTCCTCGTCATTCACCACATTTCAGATGGATTTGTATTGTGTTTGACTATCAGAAAGCTGTGGGCATGATGACCACCGAAGGTGCCGCCTTGAGACATGCCATTCAAGATCCGATAGGATCAGGTTTGGTCACTAGGCGTACCAAGCATGATCGCAACCCATTTCGACTTATTCTACTCATAGCCCCTCCACCACCCTGGCATAAGAATTCTTAAGATTTTGTCGTTGATGATGATGTTATTCACATGTTATCATGGGATGACTTGGTACCAGAGCCTATAGTTTTGGATGGGAGTTACGAGGTAGATGGAATAACCTCGAGTCCGCATACACCTATGCCATTCAGGTTGATTCCTGATGTCGCACCTACGCAGTTGCTTCCTCCTCGCCCGATGACCCATTCTCGCCATACTACTCAGACCCCATTTATATTGACTCCATGTGAGGATCGACCGAATTTGACATATCCAGATGTTATCTGAGGAGGGTAGAGGAGGCCAAGTTCTCCCGCACCCGCTAGGCCCCTGACAAGGACACAGTATGGAGGAGGTTAGGCGAAAGGATGATGAGATACTTAGACAGTTGCAGAGTACTCAGGCTCGAATATCTATTTGGAGTTTATCAAGCCTCGTTTACTACACATAGGTGAGGCATTACTGTGCGGCATCAGTCGATACGAGCCGACACACACTTCCCGATGGCCTTATTCATATGTTGGCAACTGACAGAGCCACATGCATAGTCTTTTCTGTTGACGACCTTCCACCCGAGGGATCAAACCATACTCGGCCTCTTTATATTTCCATTGCTGCTCGTATGCCATGTTCCATCTTGGTCCTATTGACAAATGGTTCAAATTTCAATGTCTCTGGTCTCTCAATACAGTACGCTTCGATTGGGCCTTCGATTTTGCACCTTTCCACACAAACTGGTCGTAGAGTTTATGACAAGACACGAGAGGTATTGGGAACTTTTGATCGCCGGACTTTGCTTATAGGCTCTTATCACATTTTCCACCCTATTTTAGGTGTTGAGACCTACATCCTTCAACCCTATTTATTGGTCGACTCTTGATACACTCACTACTATCCCTTCTTCCTTCATCGAAGGTGAAGTTCATACACGGTGGGTCGTGTTATTACTCAGACAGCCCATTGGAGGCGCACTTCAACAGAAAGCCATGTTAGAGATCGCCCATAGTGATGATCTGCTGCTAATAGCTGGTCCATGCGGTGATTGTGGAGGTTGAGGATTTTTGTAAAGATCTCGTAGCCATGTCTTTTGATAGTCATAGTAACACCACAGTCCTTGATATTATGAGGTTCATGTCATTCCTTCCTGGCCTGGGATTAGGACGACGCCAAGACGGGGCTTAGAGCCCACATCGTTGATGGATCATGATTCTCCTTTGGCTTGGTTACGCTCCCACTCGAAGTGCACTTCATACATGGCACGACAAGGCAAGGAGAGGATCATGGCACGCCTGTCTCTTATGCCATTTGATTATCCCCTTTCGCCGTACACGATGTGCTCGCAGATTATTTCTTAGAGAGCATCATCACCAATTCATCGCTTCTGGGACGGATGATTGTCGGGTTTAGGTGCCGACCAGAAGAAGAGCTAGACGCCTTGTCCCGTAAGATTCAATTGAGTGACGGAGCCCTCGCTTCTAAAGTCAGGATACCCGCCCTTCTTCTCCCGAGCTTTTGGGTGTTGACCTCAGGTTTTTATGAGGTGGATGGCTATGGAGTTCCCTTCGAACCCACATTTGATAGATGGTGCTGTTCGCCCGATGGTAGGTCGATGAGATGTTGATGATGGATATGGATCGATGGTTGGGCGCGCTTTTCCGTGAGCCTACCCCGTTTCGTGCTATTCGAAGCCGGCGTCACTATCGAGCAGATCGAGGATGTTCCGCTTGTTCTCACTCCAGAGGTTCTTGTTGATGTTCCGTTTGTACCTGAGGATGTTGTTAGTCCTGATGTGGTAGAGTCCGGTACTGTGGACCCACCACTTTCTTTTGATGTGCTATCGGGATTTATCTCCCGTTTCGATGATGTACTCACTCTCTTCATCTGCGATTCGAAGCCAGCATTTTCCGGCTCTCGCGGATAATGATATTGCTCCATGTTCACCTAGCCCACCCACATCACATGTCTTTGATATTGATGATAAGTCTTTACAGGGTGATTTGGATGTGAGTTACCAGTCTGATCCTGACCACGACCTCACTGAGGAGAGGGTTTCACCTACTTTTGATGATCCTGAGACAATCGACTTGGGTACAACAAATGATTTGGGAGGAGTTTGAGGTTCCAAATGATCTCAGCTTGAGGACAGTTTGTTCGCTTGCTCGTGTCATACTGGGATGTTTTCAGATGGTCTCATGAGAATACGCCTGGCTCGACCCTCTTAGTCTACTCATCTACCGCTTAGTGCTACATGCTAGAACCGCTAAGGTGAGTTGAGAAGGACAGACCCCCGCTGAGCTCAAGTGAAAGAGGGAGATCCAAAGCAACTTAGTGTTGGCTTTATATCGTTGGTCAGGCATCCCGAGTGGTCAAGTATCGTCGCCCTGCTTCCCAAAAAGGACTAGCAAGTGTTGAAGTTTGTGTGGACTTTAGAAATCTTAACAAGGCTGCTCTAAGGATGATTTTCCTCTCCCAGTTATTGACATGTCGGGTTGGATATATCAGGCATGCGATGTCGCCTTTGCGGATGATTCTCCGTTATAATCGGGACAGCATGGCTCCCGAGACAAAGGAGAGACATCTTTCATCACTGAGTTTGGCACCATTACAAAGTCGTCATAATGAAGAATGCAAAGCAATGCATCGTGAGAGCTTACTACAATCGCTTCAGCGACATGCATGTACAGGGATGCTGAGGTCCTGTGTAGATGATATGACAGTTCCAGACAAAGGTGATTCATCGGGCAGCTCAGAAGGTTTTTTCCGTAGAGGATCGGGGATGCTTTAGATTGAGACTCGAATCCTAAGAAGTGCACTGAGTGACTTCGTAGCCTCTCGGGCTACATGATTAGCGAGAGGTATCGAGGTGCATCCCGATAAGATCGAGTTATCTCGATACATGTGTCTCCACCAGGACCGAGACCGCATCCAAGGTTTCGGGTAGGTTGTACAGAGTTAGTGCTTATTGTTGTGACTAACAAAGATTTAGAGCCTATCTCTCCGACTTCTAAGGAAGAAAGCGTTCTGCCTGATGACTGGGTACAAAGCTGAGCTTATTAGAGAGTATTTTGCTTTCCGCCAATTCAGTGCCTGGATACTCTCTTGTTATATTTACGCCTCGTATGTCGCTAGTGGTGCATGCTTTAGTTCCAAATTTCTGATAAATTCTGGGAGTCAGCTATCTATGTCCGAAAAGAGGATGTTAGAGTACGAGATCGAGGTACATTATGATCGAGCGCCCTCGCTAGCTTTAGTCTGGGGCCACTCTGAGATCGAGACATTACATGACAGTACTCTGTGGCAAATTTGTTTCGTTTAAACTTTCTGAGATATTCGTTTGACAGCCGCTTTGGACGAGCAAATTTTTATGAGATGGCTTTCTGTACTTTTACGTAGTTTAATATTCGCATGTCACCAAAAGTCTATAAAGAGGAGGCAACAGATCACTCGCCTCACTTCCTGCATCGACAAGTAGAGTGATTGATGATGATTTTCCTGATGAGGAGATCGTAGGTACTTAGTTTATCCTGTCGCTACTGGTACTTTTGGATGGTGCAGCCGAACCATTTCGAGGGGATAGGTGTCTGATTGATTTCTTCCTGATGGCGCATCATATCCCGAGATCGCCATTGGCTTTTGTGGATCGTTATCCGGCCACAAACAACACGGCTGAGTATAAGGCATGTATCCTTGGGTTAGAGACTCCGTGACTGAATGGATTGAAGGATGGAGATATTCGTGATCTCACCCAGTGGATTAGACGTATCCAAGGTGATCGAAGACCGTAGATGCGGCTTAGGCCATATCACAGTTTATTTGGGAGTTACTAGTAGGGAGGCTCATGACCCAGTTACACCACCTACCCAGAGTGCAGACCGCCACGATGCTCGCTACTTGCCTCCATGATTGACATTCCCGAAGGTGTGGTAGTTCGCCTCGCTAGTTAAGACTAAGTGTCTCGCTATTGTCATTAATTGACTAGCCCAATTGATGGGACGGTCTCGCCGCGGTATCATGATATTTAATATCGCTCTAGATATGACATACCCCGAGGTCAAAAAGTGGGATCGCAAGGACAAGAGCTGGGAGGCAAGCCACACCCGCTTTGTAGATACATGGAGAGACACTATATAAGCGTACAACCGATGGTGTGTTATTGTCATATAGATTAAGATTCAATGGATCTGCACGAGAGGTCCATGCCCGAGCTCAAGGGCCTCCATGGAGGACATATGTTGGCTTGTAAGATTATGAGGACTGGCTATTTTTGGTTAACCATGGAGACAGATTGTTGTCAGTTTGTTCAGAGATGTATAGAGTGTCAGATGCATGGAGATCTCATACACGTTCCACAATCGTAGCTGTACGCACGACCCCACCGCCGTTTTCAGTCCGGGGCATAGATATTATTGGAAGATTTGTCGAAGTCTTCTAGTGGTCATAAGTGAGTCTATTCCTAGCCTATTGATTATTTCACAAGTGGTGGAGGCCACTTATGCAGCTGGGGCGGCCAAAGTGGCCACCTTATCGATTGCACATTATCTCGCGTATAATGTGGTTCCTCATGAGTTGATATCGGATAGAGGTGTGCATTTCAGGGGTGAGGTTGACACTTTATTACAGAGATATGACATCCAGCATCACAGATCGTCTGCGTATAAGCCGCAAACAAATGGAGCAGTAGAGGCCGCGAACAAGAATATTAAGAGATTCAAGGCAGATGATCTGAGATTCTGAGTCATCCAGCTTCCTTCTGACATGGGCGTATCGCACCTCCTTTCGCACTTCTACGAGCCACACCTTACTTCAGTTTATGGCATGGAGGCGCTTGCCCGTTGAGATAGAGATAGATCCGAGAGTAAATTTAGAGCAAAGAGAGCTTAGAGGCTGAGTGGGTCTGGCCACACTCTGATCACCCAAATTGCTAGATGAGAGGAGATTGAGAGCCTTGACCATATTCAGCTACCAAAGCGAAGATGGCCCGCGCCAAAAGCTGGTCAAGCCTGCACCACTACAAACGAGGCGAGCCTGGGTTTAAGAGTCCTCAGAGGATTGGTCACCGACCTAAGAGGGAATTTTAGACCCAACCGGAGCCACCTTACATTATTAGGAGAGTCGAATCTCTGAGGGAGCTGCATGGTTGATGGACTTAGATGGAAATCACCCTCGAGCCAACCCAATGGATCAACCAAAAGTTCTACGTTTGAGACCTGGTCGCAGGATGGGTGGCCATCATTCTGCTAGCCATATACCTTATCACTTGTTACTCACTTTTTTTTTTTGCATCATATAGCCCATTGAGCCTCACACGCGCATTTTGGCCTATTTTTTCTCTTATAACCCTGCTTACCTTTTCATACCTGGGATAGGGGCCCTTCGGTGTGTGAATGCCTTAGTTTAAGGATCTTCTGAGTTATGGACACATTGACATATTCTTACACGCCTACCAATTAATTTCCATTGTATCCGCCTCCATGTCATAGTTTCTATGTTTTCACCACTTTCTCTCATCTAACTTCTTGTCCCATCTCTATTCTTTTCCTACTTATGATTGGTGATCTATCTTACTCGCATAGGGTTTATTCGGTTGTCCTTCGCTCATTCCATCATATTTATCTCGTGAGACCCTTAGTTTGAGAGGCTTATGTCATTTCATCGAGTTGTTTTATTACAACTTCGTGCTTGGAGATATGTTCAAGTACTGTCATATTTGTTTCTTATTGTTTTATCTTTCAATCTACAAAAAGAAGAAAAAAATATATAACCATGCGCATGTGTATATATTAGGATCAATATCATATTCCTGAGTATGTATATGGATTCTTATGAGTATCATTGTTTGAGTGTATATATTACTTATGAGTTCATGTGAGCTTCCCGAGATCCCGTATCATGTGTTTACTTTTGAGATTTTATTAGTAAAGATGGATCTGTCCCTTCCTAAGCTTCGAGTCAAGGTTACATTCATCATTCCATTTGTCGGCATATACTTCCCATGCAAAGGATTTGGGTAGATTCATCATATCATCATTAGTTTTTTTTTTTTCTTCTTTCTTCTTCCTCCTTATTGTTATTTATTTTCTGACTTCATAATTCTCTCTATATTTTCACATTTATCACCCTCATATGTTTATTGATTTCTGAAACTGATAGTTTCACTCCACATCCTTGTCCTCTTACCTATTTCACCACATTTTACACTCTTTGCATCACATCATTATTATCGACGCTTCCATTGGATGTCTTAGTGTCCATGGCTCATGAGACTTCTTATGCATGTGGCATTCCACACACGAGGGTATAGGTTCGATCTTTGGGTATTTGAGCCTAGTTTCCCTTCATTTCTTTTACCTTATCACCTCAAGCCTACATTACGGTCCATGTCGTAAGACCACCCTGAGGCCATGGAATCAAACATTATCTTTGGCAGCATCTATTTGGATAGGTATCTGTGACTTGGTTAGTATCTGGACATCATCATGCTGCTTTTTCTAGAAGACACCTCACTAGTGTTTGGATTTGTTTCTAGTTGTGGTTCTGGATGACCTCAGGTTAGCACTATTTTCTGATGAATGATCTGATGTCGATTGGTTTCTTGGATTTATGGAGCATTCGATAGTATCGCATATCCCCTAGCTATCGGGACCATTTGGATGGTTTGTCTTATGAATCGCTCTTGTCGAGATGATGAGTCATGCTTTGATATTCTGGGGTTTCATCATGTTTTTGTCAGATGCCATACTGGGGCATATCCCCCTAGTTATTGGGACCATTTGGAGTTTGTTTGGTTCGGTGTAGACCGCCCTTGTCGAGATGATGGGTCATGCTTTGATATTCTGGGGTTTCATCATGTTTTGTCGATGCCATAATCAAAGAGCATCCCCTAGTTATTAGGACCATCTGGAGTTTGTTTGGTTCGGTGTAGACCGCCCTTGTCGAGATGATGGGTCGTTTTCACTCCGGGTTTCATCATGTTTCTTTTGTCAGATTTTTTCATACTGGGCATATCCCCCTAGTTATTAGGACCATTTGGAGTTTGTTTGGTTCGGTGTAGACCGCCCTTGTCGAGATGATGGGTCATGCTTTGATATTACAGGGTTTCATCATGTTTTGTCGAATGCCATACTGGGGCATACCACCCTAGTTATCTAGATCGCCTGGAAGTGGCTGTGGATGGTAAGGAGTTGTTGTGACACTTCTCGCATGCCACCGGTGTACTTCCTACTTGATAAGGTTATAGTCTTTGGAGATATGTAGATGGTTTTTATTGTGGATGATCCCCTATCGGTATTTTGCTTTGGGATATTATTAGTGGATCTGCTTGGGGCCATGCGAGTTCTAAGATATGTCAAAGCCATTTTTCGCCATGCTCGTGAGCCATTCTTTGGGGCTCATGCTCAGAGCCATTCCCTTTAGTTTGGCGTTCGTATCGTTGTTTTCACATGCTCAGAGCCATTTTTCTTCGCCTTGCATCTGTGAGTCGTTATTCTTTTAGCTCAAGGTTCTGTAGCTATTTTCTCTTTAGTTCTCATGTTCGTGAGCCATTTTCATTAGTTTGGCGTTCAGAGCCGTTGTTTTCTTTAGTTTGGCGTTCAGAGCCATTTTCTTTAGTTTGGCGTTCAGAGCCATTTCCTTTAGTTTGGCGTTCAGAGCCGTTGTTTTCTTCAGTTTGGCGTTCAGAGCCATTTCCTTTAGTTAGGCGTTCAGAGCCGTTGTTTTCTTCAGTTTGGCGTTCAGAGCCGTCGTTTTCTTCAGTTTGACATTCAGAGCCATTTTCTTCAGTTTGGCATTCAGAGCCGTCATTTTTCTTCAGTTTGGCATTCAGAGCCGTTTTTTCTTCGGTTTGGCGTTCAGAGCCATTTTCTTCAGTTTGGCGTTCAGAGCCATTTTCTTGATTTAGTGTTGACCGTTGTTTTTCTTCAGTTTAGGCGTTTGAGCCCATTTTCTTAAGTTTAGCATTGAGCCATTTCTTTGAACTGGCGTTGAGCGTTGTTTTTCTTGATTTGGCGTTCAAAGCCCGTCGTTTTCTTAGTTTGGCGTTGAGTCATTTCTTCGAGTTTGGCATTGAGTAGTTATTTTTTGGTTGGCGTTAGGCCATTTTCATTAGTTTAGTTCGAATGTAGTTTTCTTTAGTTTGGCGTTCAGAGCCATTTTCTATAGTTTGGCGTTCAGAGACATTTTCTTTAGTTTGGTGTTCAGAGCCGTTTCTTTTATTTCGATGTCAGTGTCGTTTGCTTCAGTGTTGATAGTCAAAGCCTCTCTCGCTCAGTGCGACATTCAGATCTTTGTAGATTTATGTCTCGATGTGTATTGATCATTATTTTAGTGCACGACCATTATAACACTGTGGGCAGTGAGCTCCCCACTTGCTTTAGATTTAAATGCGTGTTTCACCTTTGAGAGGACCTTCTCCGAGGGAGCTCAAATCTATATCATGACTTTGTTGGCCTCCTGGTTTTTTTTTTTTTTTTTCTTTCTTTGATAGAGTTCATCTCATTTCACTCACTTTTCACACATTCGCTTCACTCCAGTGTTCATGTTCACTACCTTATAAGCTACATCAAAGGGGCATATTTGTAGAGCCCCCAGATGGTTGACACTTGGCAGCCATCAAAAGGGGTTCTCTTTTTTATCTCTAGTATAAAAGGGGAACCTTTCTAGGGTTGAGGGACTAGGGTTTTTAGGAGCAGCTAGGGTTTTTAGGAGGAGGCTTTTTTTAGGAGGCAACTAAGGGTTTGAAGGAAGAGATAGCATTTTTTTGAAAAAAAAAAAACAAAGATCTGTAGGATACGATTTCTACCAACCTAGATCGCCATGGAAGAACACAAAGATCAATTTAATGGAGAAAAAATTGTAAATTACATACCTTTGGAATCCATGGATCTCTTGCTTCGTTGATGCGGAACCGATGAAGAACGTGAATGAGAGCGGAATCTCGAGATCTCGAGATCTTCTCCCCGAACAACCCTTTGTAAGCGCCTTATGAGATTGCCGATCACCTCTCTCGGAAAAACGTATG
This sequence comes from Tetrastigma voinierianum, assembly GCA_016808115.1. Lineage (NCBI taxonomy): Eukaryota > Viridiplantae > Streptophyta > Magnoliopsida > Vitales > Vitaceae > Tetrastigma > Tetrastigma voinierianum. The sequence goes on along the minus strand of JAEQBH010008462.1, from coordinate 111,473 downwards.
AGAGAAAACTGAATGTGATAGAAATGTAACCTTAGGGTTTGGGAGGGACTTGAGCTTTCCTTAAATAGAGTTAAGACCACGGGCCACCTCATAATTGAGTAAGACTCGACCCACACACCAGCCAGCCCATATGATTTATTAAGAAGCCCAATAACCTTACTTAATTAGACCAATCTTAATTCAGTTTTAATTCCAATTAATGAAGCCCACTTAATGAAAAACTTTACATTCTCCCACTTGGGCGATATTAATTGAAACAAAACTGTGTGCGCACCTTTATATTAGTGCAGATTTATTCTTAATAGTGTCCAAGTCCCATAAAGTCTCGAACAACTTTGAATCATAGGCGGTAATTGCATGTACTCATACCTTCCGCGTAGTCACGAGTGCTTTCCTTTCTTGATATGGATTCAATATGGTAGTGTGTTTAAATGGACAATACCTCATAATGAGTGATACTTCATGTGTTATCCATTTTGTTAGTCCAAATTCTCTCTCCTTAAGTGTCTGAGACCTAGTGTGTCACCAGAGAATATCCATTATGGTTCCAACGAACCTGTATATATGTTACCTTGATGGTAACTTTGCTTAATGTGTAACAAAATATGCTATTGAGGCTAATGCCAAGAATACTTATAGCCTTTATTCAAGGTTTACACAATGCCTTGATATTTTCAACAGTTATATGTACTCAACTCGATAAACCTACATTCACAAATACCTTATTGAATGTAAAAGAGTTGATACATATTCAATTATTACAAAAAATGTAATGAAATTGAATTCAACCTTTATTAGAGCAACTTAAAACTTAATAGCTCCCACTAATTCACAGTATCCCATGATACTCCTAAGCCCATGTTAATGACGTATCGTTCGAATACCTGGCGAAGGCCTTTAGTTAAGCGGATGCAATCGTATCATCTACGTTGATATGTGCTGCTTTACTGCGCGTCACCGTTTTGAACTTTTTCCTTTATGGTCAGTATTTGACCTCATGTATTTAGACCCATTGAGACCTCTGTTGTTGTTAATAAACAACAACTGCGAGTTCTTGTCAGAATACAAAAGCTGTATGGAGCTACATCCCAAAATCAAACACGGTTAACTCTTAATTAGGTTTGAGCCAAATTGCTTGAGTAGTTCGAAAAGCATGCTACAAACTCGACTGCATGGTAGAGGATGCAATTAATTTCTGTTTCTCACTTTTCCGCGATCACGCACCTCACCTTAACTTAAAAGATATAACCGAGTTGTTGACTTCTTTTCATCTGACGACCATGGTCGAGTCCCGAATACCCGACTAAATTTATGGAGTCCTGAACATGTTTGTAAATCAACATATAGTCTTTTGTTCTCTTTAAGTACCTCATAACCTTCTTGGCAGCAACCCAATGATCATGTCACAGGTTTATTGATATACGCCTAGAATCACATTACAAAGGCAATGTCGAGGCCTAGTGCATACACGAGGCATACATAATACTCCCAGTGCACTAGCATAAGGTACATTCTTCATTGGGCTTTCTCTATATACGAATGAGGGACATTGTGATAGACTCAACTTATCACCTTCCTGAGACGGGGAGCAATTCCTGGCTTACATAGTTGCATGTTGAATCTTTCTAAAACACGATCAACATATGCCCTCTGAGATAAACCCGATAGTACAGTGATCCCTATGAATCTCGATACCTGGGACCGAAAGAGCGCCTCACCAAGGTCCTTCATATGAAGTTGTTTGACAACATCGCTTTGTCTCATGCGATGGAGCCAAGGTCCCGCTGCACAAGCGAGAATATCATCCACATAGAGTATTAGGAAAATGAATTTCCTCCCCGCGACTTTACGGTATATACGTTGATCTGCTGTTACCAATAAGTATATGAAACTGACAACACTATGAAACTTAGTACCATTGTCTAGAAGCTTGCTTGAGACCATAAATAGACTTTCGAGTCTACATACGAGTTTACAGATCATTTGCCCTGAAGCCGGGTTGCATCATATAGACTTCTTCATTAAGGTCTCCATTGAGAAGGCAGTTTTAACATCCATCTGGTGTAACTCCATATCAAAATGAGCAACTAATGCCATGATCACTCTGAAAGAATATTTAAGAAATTGGAGAAAAGTTGATTCATAGTCTACTCCTTCTCTCTGAGTGAAACCTTTGGCTACCAGTCTGGCTTTAAACTTCTCAATCTTTCCTTTATGGTCCTTTTTAGTCTTATACACCCATTTGCAGCCAATGGGTCTATGACCCTCAGGTAATTCAATAAGTTCCCAAACTCCATTATGCCTCATAGATTGAATTTCATCTCTCATTGCATCTAACCCGATTCTGACGAGAATGACAGCTTCCTCATAAAGTTATTGGGTCCGATCCACCAGGAACCGATATCGTATTCTTGCTCTCCTATATAGACTAAATAATTAGGTGTGGTATAGGCGATCGTCTCTCCCTAGTGGATCTCCTTCTTTGGGTAGTAATAGCCACGTGCACTTTTGAGGCCTTGATGAACTTCGTGGGAGTGTCTCGACAACGGGATCCCTAATTTTCAGCGGGTTGATATGGTATGTGGGAGTTTCCACAATTATTTGTATGGGAGGAGATACGAGATACCACATTACTCACCGTACTATCATCCTCAATAGTGTGAGAGCAGCTCACTCTTCATTATCAAACTCAAAAACTTAGGCATCGTGATTCCACAATTCTTGTGCCTCCATTGGGATTATAGAACCGATATCCCTTTAGATGTTCCGGGTAAGATACAAAATAACACCTAGTGGTTACGGGAGTCAGGCACACTTAATGTTGGATTATATAACTTTACTTCTGCAGGACATCCCCAAACCTTAAGATGGTTTAAGCTAGGCTTTCGCCCAGTCCATAACTCAAAAGGAGTCAATGGAACAGCTTTCGTAGGTACACGATTCAAAATGTACAAAGCTGTTTTCAAAGCTTCACCCCATAGAAAACCGGGTAAATTTGTCCTACTAATCATACTCCTTACCATTTCCATAAGAGTACGATTGCGCCTTTCGGCTATACCATTTGCTCAGGACTCCCAGGCATAATGGCTTGTGCCACTATCCCAGTCCTCTAAGTATTTAGGCGTATGGCCCTTTAAACATCCGGCATCGCCATGTTTGCCATAACCTCTCCGCCTCGGTCGGATCTAACAACCTTTATGACTTTTCCCGATTGTTTCGACTTGGTCCCGAAAAATCTTGAACTTGTCAAAGAGACCAGAGACTTTTCTTTAATCAAGTACAAATAACCATATCGAGAATAGTCATCAATAAATGTGATGAAATAAAAATTTCTACACAAGGTTGCCACGCCAAGGTCCACTTATATCAGTGTGAATGACTTCCCGACAAGTCGGAACTACGGATTGCCAGTTTCTTTTCTTATCTTGGTCGTTTTACCCCTACAGCCGGTCTACGCATATCTCTAGAGTCATTTATGAAGCGAGGCGGGATCATTAGTCTTTATCGACCTTTCTACTCTATCCTTAGAGATATGGCCAAGTCGTTATACCATAATGCATAAGACTCTTCCTTAGGTAGTGGTCTCTTAGAAGCAACTTTTCGGTATTATAAACCGTATATGTCATCGGAGATAAATTTAATCACGTATAATCAGATTTGGACATGGCCCAGCTTAAACTTATTTCATAACGATCACGATCAGCATCATGTATGAATACTCATAGAAGAATTACATACATCATCACATAATCACCTTTGGGCGAGAAAAATATGACATGCGGTTGTAAACTCTCCACATGACGGCCGCGACCTTATTTCACTTAACGATGCGATCGACATCATGTGAATACTCATAGAATTACATACATCATCATAATCACCTTTGGCGGAAAATATGACATGCGGGTTATGAAGCTCTCCATAGCCCGGCGCAACCTTTATTTCATAGTCTGATCGACGCTCATTGTGAATACTCACTTAGAAGGAGTACATACATCATCACATAATCACCTTTGGCGAGAAAACATGACATGCGAGTTGTAAACTCTCACATGTGACACCCAACCTTATTTCATAACGATACGATCAGCATCATGAATACTCATAGAGAATTACATACATCATCACATAATCACCTTTGGGCGAAAATATGACATGCGATTATTAAACTCTCACATGGCGGCTGACCTTATTTCACTTAACAGTACGATCAGCATCATGTGAATACTCATAGAGAGAATTACATACATCATCACATAATCACCTTTGGGGCGAAATATGACATGCGGGTTAGTAAACTCTCCACATGACAGCACGACCTTATTTCCTTAGCGATGCGATCGGCATCATGAATACTCATAGAGAGAATTACATACATCATCACATAATCACCTTTGGGCAGAAAATATGACAACTCATAGAGAGAATTACATACATCATCACATAATCACCTTTGGGCAGAAAATATGACATGCAGTTGTAAAAAAACTCTCCACATGGCGGCCTGACCTTGGCTTCCTTAACGATCTGATCGACATCATGTGAATACTCATGGAAAATTACATACATCATCACATAATCACCTTTGGGCGAAAATATGACATGCGAGTTGTACACTCTCACGCAGGCGGCCATGAGAACATATTCTAATCCTTCGTGAAATCACCACCTTTGGGTGTATGAACCACTAAGATCGTTTCTCCATTGCATGCCATCAAAAGTAGCAACCCCTCTCCATGAACTAACACGTAGTCACCTCCTTTGGGAGTATGACCACGTAATAAAACATGAGACATCCCGCAATGGTGATATTTCTCAAATCAATCAAATTATTGCCCTTTGTGAGTCCACAGTAATTGAATCCTTGAAAATCACTCATACCAGGATATAAACTTAATGTATCACATTATTATATAATGCAATTATAATGTTCAATTTATTAATAGTGATGCTTTTAGGTCTGCAGCCCTTATGCAGTGATATTCATGTTAGCTACCTTATGTATTTCCAAAAACCATAGAGAAATACCAAAAATCGTGAAAAAATGCCTAATATCTTGGCATACATTGGGTTCTATGCGCATTTTCATATCTTTAAAAAGCTTATTATGTAGTCGATATACCCAGGTGTAGAGATTTCGTCTGAATGCGTAGGTATCAAAATTGTCTCAAAATTCCACTCCCACGGCCCTCACGCCACGAGTTAGGCGTGTGGAAGTAGCGATGGCGGCATGCCGAGTGCAGGTGTGTTGGCCGGGTCGGGTTTGGCCAGATTGACCCGGTTGGCCCAGTTGGCCGGTCGGGTTGTGGCGGTTGTGGCCGTTGGCCAGTCGGGTTGAATTTGTTGACCCGTTTGACCGTTGACCGGGTCGGGTTTGACCGTTAACCCGGTTGGTAGATTGGCCGGTCGGTCGATATCAAGGTCGGGTTACGGGTTAGATTGGTAGCGTCATCGACCCGCGTCGTGACCGCGTCGTGACCCGCGTCGGCGCTTCGCGAACCGGGTCAACAAGCGGATCGGGTAGATCCGGTTTAATGGTCGATTCTTGGCCGTCATCTTTGACGTCATCAATGGCGTCCCGGCCCGACCCGTTGGTTCGGTCGCGTGTCTTTTGCGCGGCGCCGTCGTCTCCAGCAGGCGTGGCGGCAGCGTGGCGGCCGATGACGCGTCTGGCGGAGGTTTCCGGCGACGTGCCACCCACCGTTGTGATCGTCTCTTCGTGAGGATTCCAAATATGTAAAAATATTTAATTTTGGATGTATGGAAAAAACCCGAAACTGGACAGAATGCTCGTTTTTCCAGAAAACCAAAAAAATTTTTCTCCAAATCCTTATGTTTTGAGTTCTAATCCGTGGTTGGCTCTGATACCAACTGTAGGATACGATTTCTACCAACCTAGATCGCCATGGAAGAACCTGGTCGATTTAATGGAGAAAAAATTGCCAAATTACATACCTTTTGGAATCCATGGATCTCTTGCTTCGTTGATGGAACCGATGAAGAACGTGAATGAGAGCCCAGATCTGAGATCTCAAGATCTTCCCAAACAGCCCTTTATGCTTGGCCTTATGTAAAGTTGCCGATCACCTCTCTCGAAAAACGTATGAGAGAAAGCTGAATGTGATAGAAATGTAGCCTTAGGGTTTGGGAGGGACTTGGCTTTCGCCAAATAGAGTTCGACCACGGGCCTCTCATAGCAGGCGGGCCGAACTCAGCCCACACACCCGACCCATTACATATGATTTATTAAAAGCCAATAACCTTAATTGGGTGATCTTAATTCGGTTTAATTCCAGTGTGTATAATGAAAAACTTTACAAGATCCGGAGGAGGAGAAAAAAGGAAAAAAAGAAAGGTAAGAAGAAGATCCAGGAGAAGAGAGTTTGGAGAAGAGGAAGGATTTTTGGGAGAAATGAGTGAAGAGCCTAGAGAATAATATTCTCTTGGGAAATATTGTTTTTTTTTTCCGTGATCATTCTCTTGAAGTAGTTGTTTATCAAGTAAAAATTAGTATGAACACTTGGTTCTTATCTTTAATTTTTTCCTTTCAATCTTCGTTTGTTGATATAAATACCTCATCTAATAAATTCCTGCATAATATATTACTCGTAATGCTAATAAGAGTCCATTAGTTGTCTGTTTTGACGTTACTATGGCTTGTGCAGTATGAAATATGGTTGAGTGATAGGGCTTGAGACTCTAAAGTGGAGGATTCATGTGTACAAGCTATCATTTATTATTGTTATTTTTTGTTTATTCGATATTTTTATCATCCCCGCATCTTGTTCATTCCTATGAGTATCAAATGTTTATCTACTCATTTTATTATTATTATTATTATTATTCAAGAATCGATGTGTGATTTGTCTTTTTGTATGGAGAAATTCATTTAAGTCTATATTCAATGATGGTTTGATCATAGTAATGATTGAAATAAAGATGTGAATGTTTGTGTGAAAATATTTGATGCATATTGTGTATATGGGTAAGAAGACAGAGATGCGGGAAGCATTCCTCTTATGGGTTTGTATGTAGGTTGATATGTTAGGTTTTTATTTTCTCCTCTGATATTATTATTTTTTTAATATATTCCCGTGCTTTTATTTCATTTGTATATATTTTTATGCTTCGACCCTTCCATTCGTTATCCATTTCCATGTTTGTTTGTCTCCTCCATTTATTATTTAGTTTTCCTTTCATGTTCTATTCTCTTTTTGCATCACATTTAGTACTTATTGTTTTGTTGTTTTATATATATTATATCAATGTATTATGATAAGATTTAGTTATTGTAAATTAGTACCACTGTAATTCCTAGATGACTTTAGAATGCATATTCTGGATATCTTTTGGATGAACTAGTATACTCATTTTGCTGAATTTGGATTGTCACTTTTGTTTGATATGTGATTAGCGGAGATGGTGTATTGGGTTTTATGTTGGTTGAGTGCTTTGGTGATGATGTAGTAGGGTTAAAGTGCTGAGTTTCTATTTTAAATGACACATTCTATCTTTATAATTATTTACTGTTGACTTTGCAACCTTCACTCTTTACCTCATCTTGTATTTTGGTGATAATAATTATTTTAGAATTTTCTCATACCTAGAAACCCAACCTATTAGGACCAAAACCCACTTCCTAGGTCCAAACCATTTACACTTAGAGCTCGGCTTCGCTTTATTAGGGTAAGGCAGAACTTCACCAGTCAAACCCATTTGCAATAGGCCCAACCTTACCTTAAATGACAATACAATGGAATTTAAGCGCTTCTGAGTCTGACCCATTTACCTTAGGCCCGTTAACTTAGGTTGTCCCGTATTTAAGCTGTCCGTTAAGATTGAATTAGGGCCCATCCATTTAGGCCCGATACATTAGTTAGAGCTCAACCCATGTAGGCATCCTATACATAGAGGCTCATCGATTAGGTCGATTTATTAGAATTAGGCCACATATTTAGAAATGACATGATATCGTGGCAAGTTGGTTCTGAGCCCTTAGGTCGACTGACCCCTTGTACGTGATACGATAAGCTCTTTAGCTGGTCAAATTTCACTCTTAATTTATTCACAATTTATCATTTTCTAAAAAAAAAAAAATCAATTTCTAAATTTTCATTTTTTCTTAATTTCCAATTTCATTTTTTTTAAGTTTTAAATTTCAAAATAATTTTTTTTTAAAAATTTCTCAAAATTTAAGATATCTAATTTCAAAAGTCAATTTCCCTGTGTATTATTTATTTATTTATTTATTATTTTATTTTATTTTATTTATTTTATTTTATTTTTTATTTTATTTTAGTTTATTGTATTGTATTGTATTGTATTGTATTGTATTTTATTTTATTTTATTTTATTATTTTGTGATTTTATTATTTTATTATTTTATTTATTTTATTTTATTTTATATTATTTTCTCTCGTTCTTTTGAAGTTTCGATTTTATAATTCGGTCACTCCGTTTTGTTCATTTTTATGTTTCAATTTCAAATTTACAATTTCCCAATTTAAATTCAAAGTGTCACAATTTCTAAATTCGAATCTCCAAATTTCTAATTTCAAATTTCTAAATCTCAAACCTCAAATTTATAAAATTCAAGTTTTTAATTTCAAATCTCTAATCTCCAAATCTCAATTCAAAATTCTTAAGCTTCAAATTCATTTCAGAATTCTTAATTTTCAATATTTCAAACTACTAACTTCAAGAATTTCAATCTCGTCAGTTTCAAAAATTCCAAACACTTGATTAATTCTATAGTTCCTATAAAATGGGATCTTGTGGAGTTAATTTGTGTGACATATAAATGGGTTTGGGTGGGACCCGACATCTTATGTATCCTTTTAACAACTAATTTGATTTCTAATATGTAGTCAATTTCCAATAAAATGTGAATATTTCATGTTGTTATTGCACTAACATTGTTTCCTAATTGGTAGCGCTTCTAACATGCCGTTCAGGTGCACATTCTTCTCATCTGACTTTGCTTGATTATTTATTTATATATGTCATGCACGCTTTTGTATTACTATTGCTTATCTTCGGTATTTATTAGTTAACTAGTCAAAAATCATATTTTCCTTAATTTGTTTAGTAGAGACCCGACTTTAGGGGCTTAGAAGGGTGCTACGCTTCCATCGTACCTTCCCGATAAGTAACCTGACCCCCGGACCTAGACTTGGTTTTCCCAGACTTGGTTTTCCCAGACCTGTCTTTTCTTATCAGGAGTCACATTTAAGGTTTTTCTTTCTTATTTTGTTTTCCCTTTTAAAATAAAACAAAAATAAGTGGCGACTCCAAACCGTTTTCTAAAATGGTTTTCAAAATAAAAAAAACGAGTCTCGCCTTTTTAAGTGGGAAACGCATAATAGCCAAAAATGCGGGGTCCACAACAGTGAAAATAAAATTTTCTCCTCTGACTTTCTTTACCATCTTTGGTGCTTATCTGCCTCTCTTTCTTAATCTCTCTACATTCTCTCTATTATGATGCTTACAGCGCAATATTTTACAATACATTATCAACACGAAGATCTACCAATTTAGTAAATATTTTTGCAAGGTGAATATTTTTTTTATTAATGACTTATACTTCATCTTCTTCTATAATTCTTTTTTTTTTTTTTTTTTCTTTTCTTGGCACGAAGCCAAATTTCCAACCTAAAAGTATCATACGCTCTGAAGTGGCGGTGGATGTTGAAAATCCTTCTAATTAATTTAAGGATTCATTTTGTTTTGCAAAATTGCTGGTAAATATTGAAAGCCAACGAATTCCACATCCTCGGAAGTGAGTGGAAATAATTATCTATCCTGGTGCCTTGACATAGAAATGCACCTCAGGGCAAGATCTTGCTAACGCAATTCTGAGAAGGCGAAACCGCAAGATAAAGCAAATGATTTTTATTCGTCGTCATTTTGCACTTGAGCTGCGGACTCAATATTTATCCGTTCGAGACCTCGAACTTGTGGAAGAGGTTGAAGGATATGTATGATCATACTAAGACTGTTATCCTTCCTCAAGCACAATATGACTGGCAAAATATCATACTACAAGATTTTAAATCAATGTTTGACTATAACTCCACTTTATTTGATATTGTTTCTCGGCTTGAGTTATGCGGTATCAAGCTCACTGATGCGGAACTATTAGAGAAAACTTTCTCCACCTTCCATGCTTTGAATATTGTATTGCAACGTATTACCGACAACGTCAATTGCCACATACTACGATTTAATTTCTGCTCCTCCTTGTTGGTAAAACTAATGAATTGCTGCTCAAAAATCATGATCTTAGACCTACTGGCTCAAAAGCATTGCCTGAAGCACATGCAAACTCTGAGAAAATTATTGGCCATTTTAAAGGCTACAAGCGCAGGCAAGAATATAATCCTCGAAGGGGTGGCAGAAAATTTAACCGCTACTGAAATCTAGCTTTGGCCCGAATCATGACAAAGAAGCCAAGAAGGTGACTAATGAAAGTATTTGCCATCGTTGTAGCATATTGGGCACTAGTCACGTACTTGTTGTCCTTGAAAACACTTTGTTGATCTATACGGGCATCTTTAAAAATACGGGCAAGCGTCATTTGAATCTCGTCATTGAAATTAATCTCTTGCCATAACCCTTTATTTGAAACGGCGATATCTTTGTTGGTGGGACTCTCTGCTCTGAGTAACAAAATGCATCCACGGATGTCTCTAATTTCTTTGAGCCTTTGATTACTTTGATGAAGCATCGGGCGGGTGGATGACATCTTAGATTTCAATTTTATGATTCTAATAATTTCTTTTCTAGTTGTTTTTCTTTAAAATGTATTACCTTTTATTGTTCTTTAATATGGTTATCATGATGAAATGCTTATGAACTTGATATAATATTTATTATTTTGAAATTTTATTTGACCCTATAACTAATATGAAAATTTTATGATACTTGATGCACGAGAAGTTGTCAACATAAATGCAAATGGAAAACAGAAAAATGAAGATGTTTGTTTTGCTTGATGGTCACGTCAAACGCATACCATATTTCGTAGTGGTACTTTTCTCGAGTATGACATTACGTAAGACACATGTCCATACAATGTCTGGTCCCTATTAGATTATTGATGGTTTCGGGAATGCCTGATTGTTTTGCAAAGATGCAAATCTGCATATTGAGAATGCATTTCTAAGCAATAGATCAAAAAGGAACCTACTTAGCTTCAAAGATGTACGCCGTAATGGGTACCATGTTAAGACTATTTATGAGCAAAATAAAGAATATATTGACATTACCTCTTATAAGATGGGCCTGAAGACCATCCATGAGAAGCTAGAAGCTTCAGCCATGGGTTTGTGTTGTGTCATGATTAAGGCCATTGAAACCTACTCCACCATATCTTGGAGATTGGTAAATCCTGATCAGTTTGGATTATGGCATGATTGCCTTGGTCACCCTGGCGCTTCAGCGTCGTGGGAGTAATCCAGGAATACAAAGAACTTGGGATACAAGGTATTGTTGTCAAAGATTATAATTGTGAAGCTTGTTCACAAAAACTCATTATCAAACCTTCTATAACAAAGGTTGATCTTGAATCCCCTTTACATTCACGCCGCGAGTCGAGGTGTTATTTGTGGACAATACAACCACCAAGTGGACTATTTCGATGTTATGGTACTAGTGGCGCATCCTGTATATGGTCCCATATTTGTCTATTATCTGCCTTGATGTCACGCTTTGCACGTTTACTTGCGCGATTATAAAGCGGGCTGGTCACGATTATCGATTAAAGGTATAAGGATGGATAATCTTTGGTGAATTTACATCAAGTTTTGATACATATTGTGTTTCACTCGGAATCGAGGTTGAGCACCCGGTCGCATATGTTCATACTCAAAATGGATTGGCAGAATCCTTGATTAAACATATACAAATCATTGCCCGCACTCTATTATTGAGAACGAATCTCAACGATACAGCATGGGGTCATGCCGTTTGCATGCAGTACGCCCTAATAAGATTAAGCCCCCGCTGCTAGTCTCTGATCTCACGAATGGTTCTTGGTTATGAACATGATATTTCACATTCACAGCGACTTTGGTTGTGCGATGCAGTCCCTTATTGCACCACGAAAAACGAAATGGGTCCCCAGCGCCGTTTAGGCATTTATATTGGGTTAATTCACCGTCCATCATTAGGTTCTTGGAGCAGACTCTTTAGTGATCTTTTATTGCCGGTCGCGATTGTCATTTGATGAGACTATGTTTCCATCGATTGGGACACCTAAAATTGAAATGGCTGCGAAGCAAAAACCAGTTAAGGTTTTCTCCTGGAATGAGAAAAATTTATCTCAATTCGACCCAAGAACTCCTGAGTGCGAAAACGAGGTGCAGCGCATAATCCATTTACAGGCTATAGCCAATAGACTTCCTGATGCATTTAATGATGCTACTAAGGTAACAAAATCTCATATTCCAGCTGTAAATGCTCCAGCTAGGATAGTTGTTCCCGAAGGACAAGCTAAAATGGATGAAAATCCCCCACAGTTGAAGCGTGGTAGACCAATAGGATCAAAAAGACAGCATTCCTCAGCGAAGGGGAAAAGTCAGAATCCACTCGGAAGAGCACAGTGATGTACTTTACTTCTAAAGAGCTTAATGCCCTTGAAGAGGCCTGAAGAACCCATGAAAGGATCGACAACCCTAGAATGCGGGAATTCATTACATATTGTAATGAGATTTGGGATCGAAATAAAATCATCATTGATGATATTTTGCATTCTCGATTGCTCATGAAATTATGGATGATGATTGTGAGCATGATCTATTATTGAATGTCGTCAAAGGCAAGATTGGCCTAAGTGGGAGGGAAGCGATTAAGAAGAATTTGGTGGCTTCCCTAGCTAAGCGAGAGGTTTTTGGACACCAACTTTGCATCCCAGATAATGTAGCTCGTTGGATATAAATGGGTATTTTATCAGGAAGCGAAATGAAGCAGTTTATTAATTAAGCTCGACTCGTTGCCCAGTTCTCGAGAGACCTGGGATTGATTATGATGAGACATATTCACTATGATGGATATGATTACATTTCGTTTCTCATTAGTACGGGTACTCTTTGAAAAGATTGGAAATCGTCTTATGGACATTGTGGCGGCATATCTATATAGCTCATTAGACTTCAGATATTTATATGAAAATTCGAGGATTCAAAATGTCGATGCATGCACTCCCATAACTTATTCTCAATAAAATTGCAAAAGATCTTTAATACGGGTTAAAGCAATCGATTCGCATGTGGTATCAACGCCTAAGTGAGTACCTAATTAAGAGGAAAGTACAAGAATGATCCTATCTTCCCATGCGTGTTTATTAAGAATCGAAGCGGTTGCTATTGTAGCAATTTATGTCGACGATATAAATTTACTTGGAACTCCAGAAGAGTTAGCTAAAACTGCTGAGTATTTGAAAAAGGAATTTGAAGTTAAAGATTTGGGTAAAACCAAACTTTGTCTTGGTCTATAGCTTGATCATAAAGCAAATGGAATAATCGTCCATCAATCATCATACATTGAAAGATTACTTAAACACTTCAACATGAATAAGGCTCACCCGTTTGGGCACCCCTGTGGTTTGTAGGTCTCTAGATCCCCCAGAAAGGATCAGGTTTCGTCCTAGAGAATCGGTGAAAGATACTTGGTCTGAGTACCATATCTCAATGCAATTGAAACCCCGGATGTACTTGGCACAATGTACGAGACCGGACATCAGCTTTTGCGATAAATTTATTGGCACGCGTTTAGTTACAGACCAACTTGGAACCACTTTGGGATAGATTAAACATATTTTCGTTATCTCAGGGCATGATTTGGGATATATTATTCCAAGGAATCTACTACCTCTGGTTTAGTTGGATATTCTGATGCTGGATATAGATCTGATCCACATAAAGCTTGCTCTCAAACTGGTTATTTATTTTGTTATAATGGCACCGCCATTTCTTGGCGTTCTACGAAGCAATCGCTAGTAGCTACATCTTCTAACCACTGCAGGATCATTGCTTTATATGAAGCTGGAAAAGTGTGTTTGGTTAGATCCATTATAACACATATTCACAATTCTTGTTGCTTAACAGGTTCAAATTCTCCCGGTATAATTTATGAAGATAATCTTGTGTTTGCCTGAGTTAGGGAGGATATATCAAGGTGATAGGACCAAACATATCTGCGAAATTTTTTCTATACTCCACGAACTCAGAAAGTCGACAAAATTGATGTTAGCAGTTCAATCCATAAATAATCTTGCGAGATCTTTTAAATCATTACCAGCTTGTCGACTTTTGAGAAATTAGTATATGGCATTGGTATGCGGCGAGTTCATAAGATGCAAGATTAACTAGCCCCAACAGTGGCTATATAGCTCAAATTGAGGGGGAGATATTGTGAACTATGCATTGCACTCTTTTTCCCTTTTGTCCGGTTTTTGTCCCATTGGGTTTTTCCGGCTTAAGGTTTTTAATGAGGCAATTAATGCATCCATAAAAGGGAGAGATCATAAAAATTTATGCACTGTACTCTTTTTCCCTTTTGTCCGGTTTTTGTCCCACTGGGTTTTTCCGGCTTAAGGTTTTTAATGAGGCAGTATCATTCAATGCACATTCATGAATACAATGAATATTCAAGGGGGAGTGTTATGAAATACATGAATGAATATTCATTATATTCAATGTACCTATTATGGCACATTCGTAACCTATATACATCAATGAATATTCAATGTACCTATTATGACACATTTGTAACCTACATTCTACGTATGAATGCCCATCTCCCTATTCAATGTATATATTCAATACATCGACATTAATGATATGTGTATCCTTGTGTTCTTATAAATAGAAGCTTAGTTTTGGTCATTGTGTAAGAAAATATAACAGAAGAAGAGAATGAAAGAAGAAAATATACAGTGAAAATAAAATTTTCTCCTCTGACTTTTTCTACTATCTTTGGTGCTTATCTACTTTCTCTTCTTAATCTCTCTCTATTCTCTCTATTATATTCTTGCAACATAATATTTTACAATATATATATATATATATATATATATATATATATATATATATATATATATATATATATATATATATATATATATATAAAAGCATGGATATTCAATTACCTTGCACATATTTGAGAAAGCTAATTTTTAAGGAGACTAAAGTTAACAATCAGATAATCCTCCAATGGTCCAAAGAAGATACCCCCCTGGTAGGTTTGAGATTTCAATTGTTCTGTTGTGATGTCATGACATGAAATTTCATATCATGACATAGGATCTTACTTTGACCTCTTAATTTCAAACGATCATAACTCTTTCATCCGATCTCCAAATGTGATGATTTCAGTCTTTATGTAAAGCTATGAGAGAGTAGAATCTATCTATATCAAGGTGGTCATTATGGAGCAAACCTAAAATGGGCCAGAGCTACATGCGTAAAATATCTATAATTTTTTTTTATAATTTTATTATATATTTCAGGTATAAATTGAGTCAACTTTGGGATTATTCGATAATTGTTAAATGAATATTGAATAAATGATGATATGGTTAAGAGTCAAATGCAAATATTATATGCTAAATGAAAATTGATTGGACCCGAAAATTTACCCAAGTGTAAATGGCAAATTTGAAATTTGTAAAATAATGACCTAAGGGTCATTTGTGATAAAGAATAAAGGTCTAAGAGTGAATATGAAGAAATTAAATGAAAATAAGGAAAATATGGGGCAAGCTAGCATTTATGAGAACTTAAGTCAAAAGAATGCATTTTAAGACCAAATATGGCCTTAAGAGAATGAGTGTTTTAAGACCAAAAGTGGTCTAAGGGGAGCTCATTTGAGCAATCCCGTTTTTGAGAAAGAGGGAGAGAGCTAGGGTTTTTGAATGGGGAGATTTGTGAATTGCGCCATGAAAATCAAAGCCTAAAGTGACAAAAAAAAACAAGAAGAAAGCTTGGCATTGAAGATTGGAAGAGATTTGAGATGAGAAATAATACGGCAGCTGTTAACTGTCTTGAGTTAGGAAAACCCCAAATGTGGATAAAAGAGTTTTGTTTTGGTTGTAAATGAGTTTGGGATTGTGTTGACGTTGTTTTGTATTGTTGGTTGGGATTGGTTTGGATTGGTTTTGTGTAGTGTTTGTAAAAAGGGGAAATGTTGAGTTTTCAAAGGAAATGATGTCAAAATTTTGTAAAAAACCCATGTTTTTGTTTTGGCTATAGATTAAGTTATAATCATCCAAATGAAGTGATTTTAATTGGTAAAGGATCATAAGAGATAGGGCTACAAATGTATAGAAGGGACTATGAGCAAATTGTAGCTCTAAAGCTTCCAAATACAGGCTTAAAGGTCAGCTCGGGTAGCTCACTAGTTATGCTCTGTGTTTAGTATTGTTATAGTGTTTTGGCCATAAGTTGAGTTTCACTCATCCAAATTGAGTGATTCAAAATTCTGGGTAAAATAGACTTCTAGGGGAATAATTTACTTGAAGGAAGTGTATGAGAATTGTTACCCCAAAGTGCCCAGAAATCTATCAAAGTGGAGCTATGTGTAAGAACAGTCTGATTCTGCTTTGCAATTGGAGTAGTCTGGATGTAAAATGCAATAACATGAGTTTTGGTGATCCAAATTGGATGATTCTAGTTGGAGAAGAAACCTTAGAACCATAGCTTTAAATGAGTAGAAGGAACCATTACAAATTGTAAGGTTAAAACCTTGAAATTGGGAATACTTGTTAGGTAACCAAATTAGAGTTTGGGCATACTGACCACTTTGGCATTAGAATTACCCGTGGCAGGTTTGGGTGATCCAAATGAGATGATTCCAATTCCTACTAAAATAGACTCATGAAGTATAATTTTCTTGAAGGAAGCATGAGCAAAATATGGCTCATGTATCCCCAGAAAATTTTTCAAGTGAAGGGGTATCGGGTAGACATAAACCATGACCAAAAACTCTTAGAATAACCTACTAATATGTGATTGTCATTGTATTTGAATAGGGGCTGACGAGAAGGAAAGCTCGCATTGAAGTCAAGATTCCGAAGATTGGAATCAAAGCCACAATTTTGGTTTGTTCTATCTTCTCCTATTCTCGTTGCAAGATTTGAACTATTTGTTTTAAATGCATAAGAAAAGCATATTGAATTGATTTAATTGATTTGAGAAAAGTGATTGGCATGATTATTGAAAATGAACTGTTTATACAAATGTACGTATTGTACTATATTTTGCTATAAAGGATTTGAACGCCCTTAATAGAATGTTAACCGTTTATTTCGCATTAAGGATAGATTGATATACCAATAGAAATTAAAAATAAGCAGTCACTAACGAGCGATTGTATTGATATGTCACTCAAATGTATTGATGGGAGGAATGTCATTCTGTATGTAGTGTTCACTGGTGGTTTTTAATAGCCAGTCAACAGCCCAGCGAGACCGTACTGTGTTATAAAACCATTTTTATACCGGCATGCAGCTTAGTGGGACCGTGCGGATGATTCTGATATCCTATATACCGAAAACATAGGTTAAATTCGTTAAGGGCATAACTAAATTGAATTGTATAAGTGAATTGAATTTGTGAGTAGAATTGAATTGATTTGAAATTTTGAAATATTGGAATCGAAAAGCATGTTTGCCAATTGAAATGAAAAGAGCATTGTGAAATACATGATTTGATTAATGTATGATTTATTAGATATGAGGGTGCATATTTAGGATGACGATTAACTATAAATGATTGTATATAAAACAAGTATATGTATTGTATTGATGATCATCCAAAAAGATTTGAAGTTTGAATTGTTAAATTGCATGATTTGAATTAAGCGAGCGAAGAATGAATTTGTATAGAACCACTAAGTATGAAAATGCTTAGGCTGTTTTGCAGTACTTTGGGTGGTGATAGATAGTGATCGAAAGTGGACCCGAGATCAAGGAATGATAGTCATAAAGGAAAGGGGTGGAGTATGCTCCGACTTGTGCATTCATGTCATGTTTCTTTTTTAACTTTGATATTTTGTAAAAATATTTTGAACTCTGAATATCTATTTTGGAAATCATTTGAAAAAGCTTGATATGTCTTTATAGTTATTGTACTTTTGTATGAATGAAATGTAATGGGCTTACCCCTTTAAAAATGTTTCCGCATATTTGAAAAGAATTTTATGCCAACTAAAGTGTAACGCTACGACGTGTTTTTGATAAATGATTTTGATAAGGTGATTGGGTGATATTAGAACAACCTGGACTCGGTTCGGACCCGCCAAACGGGTCGGTTCGGGAATGGGGTGCTACAGACTCAGCTACCCCTTAAATATGGCTTGCAAAATTTGACACGATTTGCCAACACGACTTGAATCCAACATGATTTTTATGGGTTTGAGTTGATTGTAATCGTGTTTAGGTTGAATTTGTGTTAACCCGTTTTATAAATTGGTTATTTTCGTATCCACCCGCACAACCCGAATTGATCCATTAATTATACAATTTGATCCATTAAATTTGTATGGGTTATTCGTGTCAAAGTTACTTAGTTAAACCCAAATATAATTCTAAATAAGTTATTCATAATCAGGTTATTCTAAGTGTCATGTTGTGTGATCCAATCAATAATTGAGTAGTGTTGAATATGTTTTTTAACACGATTGTCATTATATCATGTTCAATTGATTAATATTGATAAATACTTATAGTCGACACGACCACGACCCGCGAGAAATTTATTCATGAACAAATGTCATATGGAAATTTAGGCCCTTGAAGTAATGGCGAACAAACGTTTTTTTATTAAAAATATTAATTTATTCATGGTTTAATTTAATTTGTTCTTGTGTGAACCATATTTAGCTTCTTATTCCATTTATTCAAAGTCTACTGAAAATATCATAAAAGTATGCAAATATTATCCAGTTTCCCTTAATTTTATATTTAAGACGGGTTATAGAATGATTTATGTATACTATAATAAATATAAAAAGATTATGTTTGGTTTCCAAAAATATAAAAAATATTTTTCTTTTCCTGCATTTTCCCTCATTGCTTAACGGAACTCGGAAAGTTTTCAATATTTTTTTCGAGTGAGAACTTAATGATAAACAAATTATTGCTGCAACTATTGGCCTTTGCATAGAAGCATTTTTTAATCAAACTTACACTTATTCAGGTATGTGGCTTCCATCCAAATTCATGTGATCACTATCACGATTTTTAGACCCACTATTCAATGGATCCAAGGCCCGTATTATGAAACGGTCTAAACTCGTTTATTATATTAAAATTAAACAGGTATTATCCTGATGAGAGAGTCTTAAAGCCCATTTGAAAAAAACAAGTTGTATTCTCAAAGACTTGCTTCAGGGCGGCCCATCTATGATTTCAAGTCCCTCAGTCGGTCATCCTATCATATATGGAAAGTTCATTATGGATAAACATATGAAAACGAAAAATACGTAAAATGGATATTTATCAACGGATTTTACAGTTTTCAAATCCCTTATTTTTCAAGATTAACCTAATGCGGTTAGACATTTTATCCCTAAAATTAAGGGATATTTGTGAATCGCACTATAAATCCGAGAAGATCCCCACGAGGTATGGTAATTTAACCGCGGTGAACTGCCTGCTTCTTCTCTATTCAGGCTGACTTAATCATCAAAGCTGTTAGTCGTACACATTACCGTCGGATCACATTTTTGCAGGTTCACATTGCGTTGCTAATGCTTAGAGGTTCCGACGATCGAGGTCCTTACATCAAGCATTAGAAAATCCTGATTAAAGAACATAATACATACTATGCTACCTTGGCAACTTTCTCCTTTATTCTAAATAATTATGCCTTTTTCTTACATGCGATTAATTTATATATATATATATATATATATATATATATATATATATATATATATATACATGGTTAAAATATCCGATATATCGATAATGTTCGATACGATATCGGCAATCGATAATCGTTTGAGGGAAAAATCGACAAAAAATCGGTAATATCGGCGATATATCGATTTTTGATCGATATATCATGGAAATATCAGGTCTATGGCACATGCGTGCGTTAGTTTAATTTTTCGGTAAAATATCAAAGATCTATCGGGATATATCGATGATATATCAATGATAAATCGGGATATATCAAAGATATATCCAAACGGTCATATTTGAAATCATAACTTGATCCAACGGTTATGAATTGATCCCAATAGTTTAAAGAAGATCTAAAGGTCAGATTTGCACAAAAATTAAATCCAACAGCTATAATTAAATTACAAAGATTTTTTTACCATTCAACGGCTATTTTTACCAAAAAAAATATATCTATAAATACCTGTAAAATCATTCAATTTGACTGGCCAAATTTCTTCAACCTATATCCAATATTCATTTCACTCCATTTTTCTTTGTAATAGTTTATATGATACTTTCATATTTTAAATTAGTTAATTTAGTAATAATATATTAATAAATTGTCATTTCATTAATAATATATTAATAAATGTTAGTTAATATTTGATACGAGCATGTTGATGAACCCTGAATTTCCTATCCATCGAAAAGTTGTGGATACAAGTCAAGACAATTATGCATGACATGTTCGATCCTATAATCAATATTATCAAACAACATGTCTTAGCATGAATATTATCTTATCAACATGGACTCGAATAAATCGTCTTGCAACAAAGTCACATCGATTTTATTTTGATTTTAAAAGCTTATCGTAATGTATATATTTGATTATTAATGTCATTTTTTTACATCTTTGTGTTATTTCCATGAATTTCAAAGTATTTTTGTTAATTTCCGATATATCAATATTCATGTAAAAGTATCCACCGATATATCCGATATATCCGTAAAATCCAAGTACCGATATATCTGTCAAAACCGACATTTCCATCATTGTATATATATATATAGAGAAAGAGTATATATATATATATATATATATATATATATATATATATATATAAAGTATGAGTGTTCCAATTAGCTAAATATATTCTAATTTTAAGGGACCTGGAGTTAATGCTCAAGTAATTCCCCAATGGCCCAAAGAGGATTAGAACATATCTCGACTAATTTCAAGAGACCTGAAATTAATGCTTAGGTAATTCCCCAGTGGCCCAAAGAGGATTAGAACTAATGATCATTATGGAGCAAACCCAAGACTTGACCAACTTAGCTACCCCTCAGGTAGGGCTGAGATTTCAATAGTTTTGCTGCAATGTTGTGACATGGAATTTCATGTCGTGACATGGGATCCTGCTTTGACCTACTGACTTCAAACGATCATAACTATCTTATTTGACCTCAAAATGTGATGATTTTGGTCTTTATGTAAAGCTATGAGAGAGTAGAATCTATCCATATCAAGCTTAGAGTCATTGTGAAGCAAACCTAAGATTGGACCAACTCAGCTACCCCTCTGATATGGCATGCAAAATTTGACACGATTCACCAACACGACTTGAATCCAACATGATTTTTATAGGTTTGAGTTGACTGTAATCGTGTCTAGGTTGAATTCGTGTTAACTAGCTTAATAAATTAGTTATTTTTATATCCACCTGCATAATCCGAATTGATCCCTTAATTATACAATTTGATCCATCAAATTTTTATGGGTTATTTGTGTCAAAGTTACTTAGTTAAACCCAAATATAATCCTAAATAAGTTAATCATAATTAGGTTTTTATAAGTGTCATATCGTGTCACCCAATTAATCATTGAGTCGTATTTGAATATATTTTTTTAACATGATTATTATTCATGTCGTGTTCAAGTTTATCAATATAGATAAATACTGAGGTCTGACATTTATTGACGACGCATCTAATTAATACGATCATTATCCTACTCTTGGGGTTTGAAGTGACACCGCACGGGTCATGTTTGGTTGCGGTCATCGTACGACCGTGCCAACATTCACAACCCAAACCTAACTTCATTTACGAGTTCGAACGGCAAAGGCGCCAACACGAATAATACCCATTTAATTTGATTATTTAAAATAATAAAAATTATAATTAATCATCAATACATATTTAACACAAATAACCAATTAAATTTAATATGTTTATTAATTTTATTATTTAAATTAATAGGAATTAAAATTAATAATCCATATTAACACAAATAACTTATTAAATAGGTTAATTAATTAATATCATAATTAAACAAATAAATTCGGATCAAATTCATGTTCGGCAAGTCAACATGAATATGACATATTTATTAAACGTGTTAGGCGGGTTAACACAAATATGACCCAAACACGATTATACTCAATCTAAACCCGTAAAAACCGTTTTGGGTTCCTATCGTATTCACGTATCATGTCAAATTTTGTCAGCCACACTTGAAGGTCCATTTTGCAGCTAATCCATGTAACACAGGTGGAGATATCAAGGGATAGACGAAACCCCAAGTTGTGAATCTCCTTTCCTCCTTGGAAGGCACCAAGCTTAAGCAAATCTGATGATGCTTCAGAAGCCACCACTTGCCCTCTTATACTGACTGAGTCATGGCTCAGATATTAGAGTATCAACGATTTGAGGCAATCAATGGTTGGAAGGGAGGACTTGAAAATGATACTGCTTCTTCCATGCCAACATGTGATTTTTGGAAACAGATTTAGTTATAGAATGCTCTAGGTTTTCTACATCTTACTGGATCGTCCATCCTTGGAGCATTCTCGATGAGCCAAATTAAAAAAGCTGCTCAGTAACGCCTGCAAGGGGTAAATGAATTGGTTTCAGGCAAGTCATAGAACTCATAGTAAAGAGTAAAACTGACTTCCTTCTACATGAGAAACATCCCAACTAGATTTCTATTTCTGGTTGTTCATGACCCAAATCTTGGCTTAGTATTATGTCTCAATTCGAAGACCCAGAGTAAAAAAAATCGGTAAAAATAGCGATCTATTATGATAAAGAAGGGTTGGACCTTTTTACTCGGGTATTTTCATCAAATTAACATAATATGGTTTATTCTCAATTCCGTTGTGCTTTATATTTTTTCTAGATTTATAAGGTTTTTTCTCATAAGGGTTTTTACATAAATTTGGTGTTTATTTATTTGTTTCGTATTTCATTATTGTGCTATTGGATTAACAATTTCCCGAAGTAAGAGGACTAACAAGATGCACCAGAATTCAGCTTATCCTCATCCAGTAGAAGAAAGATTATGAGACAAGGGAGCCAAAAAAAGCTGTATAAACTGCAAAAGTCACACCAAATTTAATATACTTTACATTATAAAAAAGTTTAGAAGCATATACAAAAAGGGATTCAACAAACAGACAGCATTATAATCTTATGAATACTGCTGCTTTGGTTGTAATTCTTGTGTTTCTGTTAGTGATGAAAAACTTATAGTTGAGTTTTTACAACTGCAATATTCAATTTGCTATCAATACTCTGTTGACGAAAATAAAATCACTCTAGTTAAGAACTTTAGACGCAGAAATGTTTGCGATGGAATGGTGCAATTTGGTTTGCATGATATGGTTTGAATATATTTCCACAAACTATTTTGTCAAACTAAAGAGAGATTAGAGAAGTCTTGGTTATGAGGCTGACCAAAAGACAGTTGAGGAGTTTGATTCAGCAGGGACAACTGAAGAGGATTCATGCAATTTGATTGTAGCTTTTCCTATTTGTTTCTCCATATATTTTTCTTTAATATATACATTAAAGGCTACCTGGCATTAATCAAAGTCTCCTTTCACACATTATCAACTCTGATAATCAGAAATCATGTTCCGGATAGAAATTGATGGCTTTAAGCCTAACTTTATCATCTCTTTAAGTATAGTTCCTGCCTCCCTCCATTTCTCATCCTTGCAAAGAACTCGTATGGTTGAATTATAGCTAGCCACATTTGGAACCATCCCATTCTCACCCATTTCTTTAAGCAATCTCAGGGCTCTATAGGAGCTACCCTCTTTGCAATACCCATTAATCATCGTATTATATATCACATCATTTGGCTTCAGATGCATCTCACCCAGTGACTTGAACAACTTTGATGCTTCCTTCATATCACCTACGACACACAACCCATGTATTAACACACCATACGTGAAAGTATCGGGCCACCAAACCAGCCTTCTTCATGGAGGAAAATATCTGAAATGCTTTTTCTATGTTATCTGATCGAACAAGGGCATCAATTAGAATTGTGTATGTGACTTTAGAAGGGGAATGGCCTCTTGTTTCCATTTCTCTAACCAAATCAGTGACTCATCGACTTTTGGCTCAGAAAACCTGCAATTAGATATTGTAAGAAGGAAGATGAGAATGACCACTTGATTTCATTTGATTGAACAAGCTTAAAGCCTTGTCCAACTTCCCGATACTGCAGTACCCATCAATCAATGTGTTATATGAAATTAAATTAGGACTTATGCCATCCCTCTTCATTCTACACATCAACCTTTCAGCATCCAGAACCCTCCTTTCTTGACAAAGACCACCAATTAAGGTGTTATACGTCACAGCATTACATATACCTGCTTTCACGCATTTCATCAAAACAGTTTAAAAGCATAATTCATTTTGCCATCATTGCAGCATCCACATATCATGGAATTGTAAGCATACACATTAGGAACAATTCCAGCAAGCTTCATCTTCTCATAGAGCACAAACCCATCTTTCTTAAGGCCTTTTTTGAAAAACCCATTGATCATTACAGTGTGTGTGTACTGATTAGCAACTAGACCCAGCTCCCCCATTTTATAGAACAACTGCTTCCCCCGCTCAATATCGCCACTCTTACAACACCCATCAATCAAAGTAGTGTAAATAACAACATTTGGAGATAGAACCACCTCCTCCATTTCCGACCTGCACCAAAACCTCTATCCAACAACTAACTTACAACAACCCTTAATCATTATCCCAAAACAATAGACATCCAATTTAACAATGCTCTTGGTCTCGTTAAAGAGCCGCCAAGCCTCTTCAAAAGAATCAGACTTTATAAGCAGAATCAAAATACTATTAAATGTATATGATCCGGGTACAAAACCTCTACCAATCATCTGATTGAAATAGAAGAGGGCTTGTTTAGGCAATTGAGATTGAACATGGACATTGATGATTGCTTCGTGGAGAAGAACCTGGGTTGGACAAGAATCCAAGGTAGGGTTAACTTATGAAAACGATGAGGGGTGAAAGATGAGCAACAAGATTTGACCAGAGATCAGTTTTGAGAAGAATGGAGGGAATGAAAACAAACAAAAGCATGAGATGTAGAATAAAGGATATGGACTGCAGAGTGCGGAAACCTCGAAGGCTGATAATCTGTAGAGGATGTTTTTGATGGTGGACTTTTTCACCATTTTTAGCCAGAACGAGAGCTGTCTGCTGTTACCTGGGAGCTTCACTAATTCAATTATGCTATGCTTATATATTAATTTAATTACCAAACATTAGCCGACGTTCATTTATATAATGATAAGTAGAAAGTGATTCCTAGCCGTTTTTTTCTTCGAGTGAGGGATGAAAGATCATTTTTTTTTTTGTCATTATTGACATTTACACGTTTTTTTTCTATTTTTTTTTCTTTCTTAATAAAATGATTATTGTTAGAAAAAATGTTAATGATGTTTGAGTTAAACTTCAATAATCCCACATTATTAAACAAAGAAGCCTGCTTATATAGTTTCTGTATTATATATTACATAGAGAATTGAGAAATGTTATGTCTGTAGACTAATAGACATGTCTATGTAAGTTATGTCTCTTGATTAACAGACATAACCTTACAAAAGTTAGTCTATATATATTACAAAAAAAAATCAAGAAAAATGAATTTCAACTTGAATGAATAAATATAAACGTTTCAAGAGCATTCTCGATATTTAGCGTGCAAATTTATAGAAGAATTCACAATAATCTTTAATATAACATCCATGTTCTCTAAAGATGCTGAAGGTGGGTGAATTTCATGAAGACACAAAAGATAAACAGTTCTCTCGCGATTCAACACAAGCCAAGATAGTGTATTTTATTATCGCTTTTCAGAATACTACATTGGTTTTTAAATATTCAACATTCCTAAATGGAAATTTTCTTTCTTATATTACTTGGAATTCATTCAAATTTATTTTCAAAGTGCTTAAAGATATTATGACTTCAAGTTCAAAACCAGTGACTGATGTCTCCAAGAATGATGAGAAGCTTGAGAAATTCAAAGGCATTGGTTTCAAAAGGTGGCAACAGAAAATGCTATTTTATCTGACCACCATGAACCTGATACACATTATCCAAGAAGAGTGTCTCAAACCAACCAATCCAACCTCTAAGGAGTCTATGATGACAGTTGATACATGGAAGAATTCTGACTTTCTATGCAGGAATTATATCCTTAACAGACTTGATGATACATTATATGACATTTATCATCATGTAATTCGCTGCGAACTTTAATTCACTCAGAAAAATACGAAACTAAGATGTAGGTGCCAAGAAATTTTGTAATGGCAAATTTCATACATCATGGTGGATACTAAGACTTTATGAAGCAAGTGGAAGAACTTTTAAGTCTTGATACATGAATTTGATTAAGATGTCAATTAATGAGCACTTTCAAGTAGAGCACCACGAGAAGCTGCCTCCTTCACGAATGACTTTTAAGATATACTTGAAACACAAATGGAGGGAAATGACCATGGAGGATCTAATCCTAAGGCTTCGGGTTGAAGAAGACCATAGAAAAGGAGACAAGAATGAAGCACCTATCATGGAGGCCAAGGCAAACATGGTTGAAGGCAAAACTTCAACACATAAATTCCAAAAGTTTAAGGGTAAGAAAAGGGCTACTCATACTCATGCACCAAAAGGCAAAGACTTCAAAATGATTAAAGGATCTTGTTGGGTGTGTGGAAAGTTAGGACACAAGGCAATGGACTGTCGTTTTAAAAAGGACCAAAATGCTGGTAGTTCAATGCAAAAAAAAGAAGCTAATTTCATGGAAATTGATGATGATAACTTAGTTGTCAAGTAGACATGGTTAACATGGTGTCCGTTGAGAAGGGATGGTGGATTTACACAGGTGCCACAAGGCACATTTGCTCAGACATAAATCTGTTTTCTGAATACTGTAAAACCCGTGAAAATTTTAAATTTAATTTTTTCAGAAAAAAAATGGGGCAAAACAGTAATTTACAGGAATAGTCCAGAGAAAAGTTGGGATTTTTCTAGATCTCGGATGACAAAACGGATTACACCGTTGAACTGCCTCGAGAAATCTAAATCTACCCACGAATTTCACAGATTCCGAGACAATAAATTTCACGCATTGAGGCAAATCCAAGCAAGGACACACGGCGAACCATGTGGATGACATACACATGGCAAGGCCATGTGTCACAGTCGCATAAAGCAAAGGCCTATGCATGCGGACACATGGCGCTTCATGTGACACATGGCTTGCCATGTGTGTGACACATGGCATGCCATGTGTGCATGCGTGGCACTTTGGAAAGCTATAAATATGGGAGTTCCAATTCAGCCTGGGAGCAAAGAAGAAGACGGAGGAGGAAGGGAAAAGAGAGGCGGGAGGAAAAAGGAAAAAGGAGAAATGGAGGAAAAGAAAAGAAAAGGAAAGAAGTAAAAGAGAAAGAAAAAAGGAGGAAGAGAGGAAAGAAAGAGGAAAATGAAGGAGTGGTCGATAGTGAGTGCACTCCGCATTTAATAAAGAATCCCTGAATCACATGATAAAGAGGTGTTTCCTCCACTGGGTTATTTTACGCCCAAATAATGGCTTCACGGGTTTGCCTGCTTCCTATCGACCAGATGTTGTGTGGTTTGTTTGTGATTGTGTGATGGTCAAAGACCGGTTTCATGAGGTTTCGGGATTGTCCAAAATTGAACATTGTGTTTTGAGACAGCAAAATCCCGAGCAAAATGGCAAACGGGGGTGTGCCCAATGCTTCGTCCTGATTAGTATGCCTAATTCTATTCCCAAGCGTAGGAATTCACGGCCTGTATTGTAATACCGTGGAAATCCAATGTGCCACTCTCGTGGAGCGGTCTACTTCGCGATCAATGAGCCATTCCCACTAAAAGTGATGATTTAAAAGAAAATCGTGGATGTTGTCAGTTCGACCAATGGTTGATCGTTTAAATGTTTTAAACTAGAAAGGCAATTGCCGGGATTTTGAATGGGTTCCACTCTACTTCGACGTAAGTTCCACCTCTTATTTTATAAACTCATCTAGGAACCATTGATAAATGGTCTTCGCAGGATTTATCTTTAAATGCTTGGAAAATAAAGATGATCGATACCATTAAACACTTGTTCTCAATTAAAACGAACCCTTAGTTGGCATTATGATGTCACACAACGTGCAATGAAATATCTCGCTAACACGCTGTCAAGGAATTTCTGCCTAACGACTTTGATTTAAACCTTCTACACAAGTGATCAATATTTATACAATCCATTGAAAATCGCGCGAGAATTGAGGGACTTACCTCTGACGTGAGTTTCCGCATGATCCTTTAAAGCAGAGGGGCTTAGAACTCCATAAAACTTGTATGAACAATTAAAGTCGGAAGAACGATTAATCATAAAATGCACTTTGCAAATCGACTGACTTATAAACCGAGAATGAAGAATATGGAATGCCAGGATTTAAAGCAGTAATAAATATTTATGTCGGGAAGATTACAAACTCGAATCCAAACTTCCAAAAGTGAATAGAACTTGAAATCAATCTACAAAGTCAACCTAAACCGGAGAAAACTATTATTCTATCCAAAACCTAAACCCTAGAAGTGAAGAACTAAAAATTCAAAAGAGAGTCAGAGCCCCTATTACTTGTGTCCTCCTCCTTTATGTACTCTCCAATGTGATTTTCCTATCTCGTCATCAACAGAGTCTCCACACATCGACGAATTCTTGGACAATTCCTGAAGTCTGCATGCGCTTGTACCGCAGAACTTGTTGTACCAAGAGAACTTCACTATTGTTGATTTGTAAGTTGTACCGTAGAACTTTTAAGTTCTACCTAAGAGAACTTGTTCATCGCCAATTTTCACAGTCACTTGAGAACTTGCCCACCCTGCAGAACTTGTGCACTCGGTGCTTTCCTTGCTTTTCTCGGGAGTTCCCGAGACTTCACAATTGCTCACCCACATCCACACCAAGCTCATATTAGCCTCCCGCAAACATCCGTGCACTTACGTTTTAAACCCGAAAGACTCCGCATGTCCGGCAACACAAGAGATTAGAAGTACCCGTTTCAGGCTAAATGTGGGTAAATCAGGATTTAAATGTGCCGCATCTCTATTATAATTATCACTCAAATAAGTATTCATCGCCACCCCCAACCCGCATCTTGCTAAATTCCTAGCAAGATTTAGATCGAACTACCCACTGTGCATTTAATCTAAACAAGCGAGGCGCACAAATAAGCTTTGCAAGAATCTCAAAATAAAGACTTATGGAATAGAGCATTTCACCCACTTTAGATGCACCGAAGATGACTAATTGCCCAACCACATTCTTACACAATGAACATTATAACACCCTAACACAAAATTGGCTATTCAAATATGATTGATGGATTTCAATAAATGTAAGGTACTATGTCATAGTTGAACTCAGAATGATCAAAATAAGGTAAGCAATCATATAACATAGAACATGTAACCCCTACATAATGTCAAAAGGAAATGCAAACATAAGTCGAATCAAAGAGGTCTTAAGAGTTTGTAAATGACTGTGGGCTAATGAGTGAAAGGTAAAATTCAAAACTAAAAGCGGCATAACATGGCTAAGGTCTACTGGACAAGTTAACACCACCCTAGTATAGCCTAACACAACTTATGCGTTGTTTGCCTCATCCCCATCGTAAGAGAATGCGCCCTCGTCCACAATGCCTAATTTTCCTCGATTCTCCTTCAATTTGAGAAGTAGCATCCGCCATCGCTGGCTCCCTCGAAAGATATGGCTCTCGCCCGAGAGACTGCCGTCCAAATTCGCTTCTCGTCTAAGGACAATTTGAACCACCCCTTGATCCGCCACTCCATCCTCTTCAAAGGCGATGTGCTCATAGGTGCTGGAGCTGTGGAAGAAGTGGTCCCGAGAGGAGGTACTGAAGGCACCGAGGCCATGGTCTAGCGATCGCCGCCGCCGCCCCATTCAGGATTTGCCCCGCCAGTATCACCCTGCTTTAACTGCTCCCCTCATCCCCGCTTTCTTCTACAATACTACCAAGTGAGGGAACGGAATATGCCGGCCATACGAATATTGTAAGAACTCCCTCATCGCGCACCATATGACTAGTGCATAGTCAATCAGCTTCCCAGTCATAACCTCGTACAACAACTGAATCTGTTCTTGACTGGGAGACTTTTCACAACCCTTCGGCCAAATGCGATTGTGAATGATCTTGTTCATCAGGGCGTATTCCGGCTTTAACTTTCCAGGAACGAATTCTTGTTTTATAACCACCGCGGGTACAGACGGTGCACATAGCCTCGCGAATAACCGCAAATAAATCGCAATAGCCTCGAGCGGATATGGCCTGGCCCGACGCGGGCTGCATGTAATATAGTACATGCTATCGGTCGGCGACACGGCCGCTCTCCCATCACCGGGGTTTCAAGCACGTTGTCAACTCCACCTGATTTTCCTTCGCTAGTGTAGAACTCCCTAATCCATCGGTTGCAGATCCGCTATTCCTGTGAGTGCACGAAGTGCATATTTCTGCCTCTGACAATTACCCTGATGGGATGAGAATATAAGAATGTTTCCAAATTAACGCCCCTCTCGCATTGGAAACCCCTATTTGCCATTGCCCGGGTCCATTTTTCGTGCTCACCCTCAGAGTCTTCGGCAAACATAGCCTCTATTTCTTCATCAACACTATCTGATACTTCCTCACTTTCTGAAGAGGATGCAACTTGTTTTCCTTTTTTCTTTTTCATGGTTGGGAGGCACGCTTTCTTCTTCACCGCTCGTTCCATAGAGGAACTGGATGCCTTCCCCTTCCCGGTTCTTAGAACGTGCCATGGAAATGGCAATGATAGCAATAACGGCCCGTATGGCCTGCAACAAATCATCATGTCCCAAAACCTTTGTCCCGAACAACACCGGGCCGCCCGGTACATCGATACGGGCCGCCTACATATATGGACAAAGATAGCCTCCCACCAAAGAATCACAGACACATCAACAAAATCCAACCAACAAGATCCATATGTAGCCGAAAGGAGATCAACAATGCTAGTGGAGAGTCAGAGGGGCTTACCACGCTCGAACACCGACCACAGTAAACTAACTCGTGAGTTCCGGAAACCGAACCCCGTAGAGCAACTGAAGCTGGAATGCTTTGTAAGAGGAACACACCCGCTAGGGGCTCAACTTGTGGAATGACAAACCATATGGCAAATGAAGAGGCATCCTGATTTTTGGGTTAAAACCTTCGCCCACTTCCGCCCCTCTGCCAGCACGGTAACTTTAAGTTCTACCCAGAGAACTTTTGCCACCGCGACTTTGTTAAGTTCACCCAGAGAACTGCTGCAAATTTGCAGAACTTGCTTCCAAAACCGATTTTTTTCTCTCTCTTTCTTTTTCTTTTTTTTTTTTTTTTTTGAATATATATATATATTTTTCTACTTTTGGAACAAGGGTGCCGCATATACATCTCGAATTGCTCAACGCTCTTTATCCTGTGCTTTTCTACATGTTCACTTTTTCTCCTGCTCAAATTCCACAACTCCGATCGTGATTCAGACTTAGTAATCGTAATTCATTCTTGATATTCTAAACTCTCCATGAGAACCACCATTGCTCCATAAACTGATTCCTAAGGTCCGAATAAACTCTGACAACTTTAAGCTCAAAATGGTGCAAAGGATGAGACACTACAAATCCACGGGGGCATAACGAATAATGGCTCTAATCATTTTCCACTTGCGCAAGGTGTTCCTTAAAGACTATGATGCATGAAATTAACATGACCACTAAATCGATGCACAATCGAAACAATAACAGGCAAGATCGGAGAAATTTTTGGCCATAAGTCTATGGTTTGGGTGAGCAGTAAAGTAGGTAGAATGCAAAGGGACACAATTCACAGAAGAACACAAGGCTTGTTGTGTGTGCTTGTTAAGATGTACATGCGATAAGATGCTGTGGAGAGTATATGAGATCACTGCATGTACAGCAGTAAAACATAATACTTCCAAAGAAGCAAATTTCAAAATTTGACCCATCGAACACATAACGAAAGCAGAGTTACGCTTCCAACCAAAGGTACACCTACCCCCATTAACAAACAAGCACAACCCACAAGCGAACTAAGGTACTCCCCACAACAGACTGAGGAATCATTAAACAAGAGCCCCATGATTTGGGACAGTGTTATTGAAAAGCAAATGAAATAAATCAAATGAAGTAAAAACAAGAAAATAGAAAGCATGAACAAAATGAAAACAAAACCAAGTGTACAAATTGTGAATGATGTTACTTGGAGGAGAGTTTTTGGTAGAGCTGGGTCTACCAAGTCCACACCGTCGTGAGGAGAGAAATGCTCAAGGAATGGTTTGAGGCGCTGGCCATTCACCTTGAAGGAGTTCCTATTGTCCGGATTTCACTTCCACGGCCCGTATGGATAGACCACCTTTAACGATGAAAGGGCCACCAACGAGCGAGCTCTCAGAAATGTATGCAAACTGAGCTGCATACCAGCATTTCGATTGGTTCAAAGTTTTCCGGCAATAGATTTGTCATGGAATAACTTGAGTCGCTTCCTTGTAAATTTCCGGAGCTTTCATACGATTCCTCCTCCAGCTCTTCAAGTTCATTTAGTCGCAATAACCGCTAATTCGCTGAAAGTTAGGATCGTAATTAAAGTTCGACTGTTCTCAAGAAGTCTTGTTCCATTCTACTCAAATGGCAAGTTTTCGCTTATAAACTAAATTTATAGAGACATACAAGAACAATAAAGGCATTTGCATGCCCAAAGAGCATCGGAAAGACGGAGTGACCAATCTTTTCTATTCGGGGCAACCGTCTTTTCTAAAATGTGTTTTATCTCCCTATTATTAGCTCCAAATGACCATCGTCCAGGGGTGGTGTCGTGATTACTTCTATGCGGGTGACTCCATATTTCTCAACAGATTTGCAAAGATCGACAAAAGTGGAGTCCACTATCACTAATAATTGCCCGAGGCGTTCCAAACGAGAAAAAATACGTTCCTTTATAAATTTCCAAACAACCTTATGGTCATCGGGGTTCGTTGGAATTGTTCTCAACCCACTTAGACACACGTAGTCAACAGATAATAAAATGTAGATAGCCAAGAAGCGGGGAAAAGGCCCCATGAAGTCAATACCCCAATACCAAAAATTTCAATGATTGGGAATCGGGGTAAAGAGGCACTGCGTTTCGTTTCAGGACTCCCTCCTAACGCCGTATCAGCACAAGTTTTGCGTAAATCAAAACAATCTTTAAATAGAGCGGGCCAATAAAACCCAAACCAGACCATTTCATAGCTGGCGAGAAATGTCCTCCACGTGCTTCGCAGTGGCAAGAAGTTAAAATCCTCACCGCCATCATCAGTACACATCTCTCATTATTGATATGGACAAGATAAATAGATATGGATCATCAAAATAGTATTTAATATCTGGCCAAGAATTTTTCTCGCTGAGAAGTCCATCGAGCCGAATCGCGCCATTGTGGGTAATTCACTACGTCAAGATAATACGGGTAATGAACAAGAGCAAAGAGTTTGCTTCATCAGAAAGCTATCACCTACGGGTATGCCATGGAGTTGGATTCGAACTAATCGACATAAGTGGTCAAGAATCCACATTCTCAACCCTTATCTTTAATGGTCAAGTTGACTCTTATGAGTAAAATCCACCTAGTTAACTCGTTTCGTGATTCGCTTAGAGAGCAAGTACTTCAGAAATAAAGATGGTTTAAAAGATGGTTACGGGGAGCCAACAATATATGACCTAAATTTTTCTAGAGCAGCATGAATAAAATAGAAACTCTTTTTCCAGGTTGTAATATGTCTCAAGGTAGTCTAGTGTCTACTAAAGATAGAAATGACAAAAGCCTTATCTCCTCCGTCTCTAACACAAATTTCCTATGGCATAATTCACTAGCATCGCACATGATCTCAAATGGGAGGTCCTAATTAGAGACCATTAGATTAGCGTGACACTCAAGATGTTCGAGCTTAGTGCGTGTCACAAGTCTCATGACCATGAGTGGGACATCTTGGGCAAGCAAAGTACATATGGGCCTGCCATAGCACTAAAATCTTTTATAAACTCGATAAAACCAAGATGGGCTCAAGAATGACCTTATGTCTCTAACACACTTAGAGTAGGGAGGTTGGAAATTAGTTCAACTTGGCCTTATCAACTGGGATTCCATCTTTTGATACAATGTGGCCTAAAAAACAATTTCTCAGGTTACCATGAAGTGACATTTCTCCCAATTTAACACAAGATTTTTCCTTGACACCTCCTCCAAAACCTACGTAAATTTTTTCTAAATGTACTCGAACGAGTCACTGTAACCGAGAAATCATCCATGAAAATCTCCATTATGATTTCTATCATGTCACCGAAAAATTCCCATCATGCATCGTTGGAAAGTTTCGGGTGCATTGCACAGTCCAAAAGGCATCTTCCTAAAGGCGAAGGTACCAAAAGGGCAAGTGAATGTAGTTTTTCTTGATCTTCCAAAGCTATCTCAATTTGATTGTACCCTGAGTACCCATCAAGAAAACAATAAAATTCATGCCCTGCAACTCTCTCTAACATTTGATCAACAAACGGAAGAGGAAAATGGTCTTTCCTGCCGCGATTAAGTTTCCTATAGTCTATGCACACCCTCCATCCCGAGGTGACACGAGTAGGAACGAGCTCATTATTTTCATTGGCAACCATCGTGACCTGCACTTCTTAGGAACTACAGGCTGACTAACCCACTCAAGCATCCGCACAGGCAGAGAACCCTACATTCAAAAGTTTTAAAAACTTCCTTTTTCACCAATTTTTCATTATTGGGTTCAACTGTCGTTGTGGTTGTCTAGAAGGCTTGACATCCTCTTCTAAGTGAATTTCTATGTGCACGCGGGGCCAATTCCCTTAATATCTGCAGAATTGTCCAACCTATACCCCGGTTTTCAATATTTCCAAAAGTCAGTTTCGAGTCACGCCTAATGAGGAAGATATGATTACCGGAAAAGTGTCCTCGCTCCCTAAGAATGCATATTTAAGATGTGTTATAAAGGTTTTAGCCTGCTTAGGTGGCTTCTCCGAAGGCAATGTCTTATCCTCATTCGCAAGCAAAGGTTCAAATTTAGTGCCCAATTAACTTCAAATACACTTATGCTCAATTATAGAGTGAGAACTCGACCCAATGTGGTCACTATCCCACCCTGGGCCGACTGCACATGACTTAAGAGGATCATCATGTGAAACATTATCCGTATTTTCGTACTCACCTGAGTTGGACTATATTAATTTCACACATGTCTTCTTCATCCCATTCCTTTGATTACATTGAAAATATTCGGGATTATCAAATATGTTCCCAAATGAGTGTCATTAGGCCTCCCTACAATGTATAATGGCATTAGCAGCTAAGCAAGATTACTCACTAAGAATTACTGAACCGAGTTCCTCGTTCACTACAGCCGAAAGTGTCAAGACCACAAAATCGATGTGTGGAAGTAAAATTTATCCACTGGGACCAACACATCGCCTACTATCCTCTAGGAATTTTCACGCTCCTATTACCTAGTTGGAAGGGTGATATTGGTTGGCTCTAATTCTCCTAACCCTAAGTCCACGTATACTGAATAAGGCAACAAATTAACACTCGCCCCTAAGTCCACTAAAGCATGTCCCAACTTTGAATTTCCTACTACTATAGAAATAGTAGGACTACCTGGGTCTTTGTATTTTGGAGGCAAGTTGTTCCGAATTAGGGAAGTAGATTGTTCAGTCATGAATGCCTCCTTGTTGACACCTAATTTCCGTTTTACCGTGCATAAATCCTTCAGAAATTTAGCATAAGATGGGATTTGCTTAATGGCATCTAACAAAGAACATTCAGCTTGGACTTGCTCAATAGCTCATAAATTCGAATGGTTAGTCATTTTCTTTGGTGCTCTCGGGCCTATGAGGGTATGGAGCCGGAGGGATATGGTTGACTTGTCTTCCTCTGATTGATCATCTTGCCATCCGTATTAGTGGGACACGAGGTGGCTCGATTCATCCTCCCTAGCCAATTCCCTATGAGACTCTTGTGATGATTCCTTGGTTGGAATAGTTTTGTCAACTACCTTACCACTCCGAAGGGTAGTGACAGCTTTACAGTGCTCAAAGGTACCCTCACTTGAACCTAAACTTCCCACACTATTTCGACCTCAGGGGTTTTCGACGGGCCGTGATGGAAGCCTTCTCCGTTGAAGGTTACCTATGGATCTAAGTCAACTTGGTTATCTCAGATCTCACATCATTCGTATGCCGAGTTCCGGTGGTTTGTGGATTGTTGGGTTTGTACAAACTGTAACTATATCTCTTAATTTCCTCTTACGTGAGGTCAAGTAAGGTCGTGAGCTCAATTCCTCGTTCCTAAGTGGATAATGACCTTGATTGGAATTTCCTCAAACTCAAAGCCTTGATTTTGAAAATGGAGGAATGGAATTTGGAAAACCTGGTTTGATATACAGTGGTCCTCCCTCATTTCTCCAAATTTAAAATTAGGATGTCATTTCACCCTAGGATTATAAGTTTCCGCAGTACGGGAATCAAAGGTTTTTGATAGTTAAGGGCGTTGGCTCATTTTATTTAATGGCCCTAACTTGGAGGAAGATTTAAGAAGCACGGTCGAGTGTGTAGGGTCATCGCATATAATGCATGGCCTCTCTACTTCCAGTCCATTTGGGTGCTGAGGGTAATTGGAGGCACACTAGTTACCTCATTCACCTTCTTCATCTCTATAGCTCTAATTTCTTGTTAGTGTGATTTTAGCTTACCCCAGCTCATCATTCTCTCTTAAGTGATGGATTCCACCACCAGTAGTGTCTTTATGCACTTCATGATGTCTAAAAGTGTTGTCTCCCAAGTTCGAGCATTCTACGCTATAGTGTCAAAAAGTTAGTGCTTCCCTAGCACTCTTTTCATAAAATTCTCACACACATCATTGGATGTCTTGTTTTATTACTTAGAGACAATCCTTGATGAAAGTAATACCTGGAAATTTGTCCAACGTCTAACCCGTGATGAGGATAGCATGGAGAGATCCTTATATCTTTCCCATCTGCATTGTGAAGGTTCACACTGGCTTTTTTCGAGAAAAGTTACAGATTGCTCGCATGAGGGCATTGGTACGTGCAGGAGGGAAAAACTTATTAAGGAATTCATTAGCGTGTTTTCCCACGTAAAGATCGAATTAGGTCTTGAGGGAATGGAAGCTAGATTTTGGCTTTCTCTTTCAAAGCAAAGAAATAAGACGAAGCAGGGATAATGTGGAGGGAACCGGTGGAGAGGAATCTGCTGCGAGACATCCTCAAATCCCTCATGAATGAGTAAAGGATTACTCATATTCGAGACCCTTGGTAAGAGCGGAGGTAGAAGACGGATCATTCCGGAACTTCATCGGGAATTGATTGGCCTCATCGAGAGAGGCGAATCTGAGAATTTGTTGTGGTCCTCTCGGGGTTGCGGGAATTTCGAAGAGAGGTTCTTTCCTACGTTGAATGGGAAGCGGGATAAGGCTATATTGATTTTCTTTGAAGGTTACCATTTCCACCTCCCCTTTGGGTTTATTTGGGAGCGTGGCATTGCCCCGTGTTGTGGGGCTCATAAAGTCACTTCTTGAGTTCTCGGGATTGTCCATTTGGTAAATGTTATCTTGAGACACTTGGCTTATAATGGATTTTTCAGGGTTTCTAGGAGATACAGTTCTTACTAGTCGATTTTGCTCGTTCAGGCTGACCAGGCACATGCACTCTCTCACTCTCGTCGAGACACCCCTTTGAGATTTCTAACTGAAACAAAACAAAATAAAAAGAAAAATGGAGAAACGATCTAGGATTTGCGTCTGTTTACCAAATTACCTCTAACCTTCTGCTTGAATCCTTAGTTGAAAGTCGCCACTCCCGCGACGGCCTTAATCTTAAATCTGATTAGTGTGCCTAATTCTGTTCCCAAGCGTAGGAATTACGGTCGTGCAAGGCATTATATCTTGTAAATCCAGTCATCTCCTCGAGAAGCGGTCTTACTTTGTTGATCAATAGGAGCTATTCCCCTTAAAAGTATGATTTAAAAAAGAAAATTGTGATGTTGTGTTATGCATTTGAATGGTTGATTGGTTTAAATGTTTTAAACTAGAAAGACAATTCTTTGGGATTTTTAGGGTTCCACTCGCCGATCGAGGTAAATTACCCTCTTATTTTATAAACTCATCAGGAACCATTGATAAATAGTCTTCGATGGAGGATTTATCTTTAAATGCTCTTTGGGAAAATAAAGATGATCGGTAATACTTACTAAACACTTGTTCTCGATTAAAAGCAGACCCCTTGGTGGCATTATGATCAAGCCTGAGCGTGTGCCGGAAATATCTCGTTAACACGTTATCGAAATTTATGACAGTTTAAAACCTTTACACACAAGTGATCGATATTGCACAATCATTGAAAATCAAAGAGAATTGGGGACTTTACATTGATCGGGGTGAGTTTCCCGATATGATCGACGTGGAGACTAGAACTCCATAAAATTTGTATGAACAATTAAAGTCGAAGAGCGATTAATCATAAGCGATTACCTTTGCGGAAATCGGAATTGACTTATAAAGCGAGAATGAAAGAATAGCAAGGATGCTAGGATTTAAAGCGGAATAAATATTTATCTTTGAAAGATTACAAGCTCTTGAATCAGAGGCTTCGAAGAATGGGAGAACTTTAATGCGAGATCTCTGATCTGGCTTCATTCTGGAAAAAACTCTTATTACATCGAAAGCCTAAACCACTACTTAGAAGTGAGAACTAAAAAACTAAAGGGAGTCGGAGGCCCACATTACTTGTGTGCCTCCTCCTTTTATGGCCCCCTCCTGATGTGATTTTTCCCATTTGGTTTGTTGGCGAGTGCCCTGGCGATCTGGATTGAATTCTTGGACAATTCATGAGTTCCATGCCGGTTATGCAGGGTGAGACTTTAGGATGTCTTAGGTAGAACTTCACTCTTGATAGTTTCCCGACCAGAGTTATGCAGGGTAGAACTTTAAGTTCTCACCAGGTAGAACACTGTTCACTCTGATTACCGACAGAGATTTATGTAGGTAGAGCTTTAAGTTCTACCGGTAGAACCTGTCTGTGATAACTTTCATAGCACCTGGAGTTCAGGGAATTGAGTCGATTGCTACTTTACATCCCATGGCTGCTTCATATTAGCTTCAGGGCAAACATCCTTGTGCACTTACGTTTTAAACTGAAAGACACGCGCAGTCACGAGAAAACCTGAGAAGAGATTAGAAATTACGTTTCTTGTGCCAAATGTGGGTAAATTGTGATTTAAATGTGCCAGATTCTATTATAATTATCACTCAAATGAGTATTCATCACCCAAATTTACACACACCCTTGTGAATCGGCCGCATCAACTTCGGACGACCATAACTTTCCCGTCCGAACTTCGATTTGCACGTTCTTGGACTCTACGGAAATCTCGTTGAGTCTAGAATTTAATAGAATGAAGCGCTCATCCAAAATGTGGGTGAACATTGGTAGTCGCGAAACGGGACGAGGAATGGTCGGATTAAGGTTAGGAACTCTTTGTTTTTGGAATCGGTTGTATCTAATCTTGGAGTTCTGCGAATGGCTGAAGCGGGGTGCGTGTTGGATATTTTGCTAATGGTGTTTGCAAAAGCTAGGACTTTAGGATAAAAGTCCATATTATTTAAATTGACATGGCGGGTTATAATGAAATAGGTAGTATTATTATTACCATAATTGAATAACATCTTTGGATAATGTGAAATTATGTGATATATGTGTGATAAAGATGGAAATAATTATATGCATTAAGGTGTATGGTAGACATACTATGTCTTAGCTAAGAATATGAATTATGGCATTACTTGCTAGTAATAGTTTGGAATTATGTTAATACATGCAGATGATGTGTTGACATGAATGAGTGAATGATAGAAAATATGTAGTGCATGCTTATGTGATGTGCGATTTGAATGTGTGGAATATTAACATGGTTGCATGTATGTTGGTGTTAACCTAAATATGAAATGTTGTATGCATTAGACATGAGTGTTCATAGCACTATAGTGTACGGTGTAGAATGTATATGTAGAGGTCTTCGTACATTGGTCATGGGTTTGAGTCTTGATGGCACAAATTGCATTGCATTGGTGATGGCATTAACACGTACATGAATGTACATATGGTGCTGATTTGGCATTGAGTTTGGTGTTGAATCGTGTGGGCTTGGGAATGGGACGAAGTCGATTGGGTTCACGGTGTTAAATGAAAATGGAAAGAAAGCGAAGAATAGTGTCGACGTGCAGTAGGATAGACACCCCCTTAGGTGAAAAGCACGAAAGCATAGTTCGAGCATTTGTATCAATTGGTGGCAGAAAAAATGTCGAAGGGGGTATAAGGAGCAGCGGGTGAGACCTCGAAAATTTTGTTGCCCAAAACACGAATGATTAAATAAATATCACATAGACTACGGAGTTATGAGATGGGAGTCGGGGTGACTCGATTATTGATTCCGTTGGCACTTGCATTGGGTGGTGGAGTCACGTAAGACGCAGAGAAAATTCAATTTTTCGAAAAAAGGCAACGGTTATTTCGGTGAATCCGAAATTTTTCTAGATCTCGGATGTGAAGCGGTTCGCTGTTTGGAATCGTCTCGTGAAATCCATTACCCGTCGAATTTCGTCCCGAATTCAGAAACGGTCGAAATTTGCATGCACCGAGCGCACAGTGCTCCGAGATTCCGTAAAGCGATCTGTGATGTGATAAAGTCACGCATAACATGTACTCATGTGACATATGTTGCATGAGTGAAAGGATGGAAATGGATGGCGAGATAGTCTTGCAAGAGTGTAAGCTCGAGAGGAGGAGGAAATGGACCGTAGGGAATTTTGGGAAAAGAATAAATGAGGAAAAAGACAAACAACGTGAATAGTGGTCTTCTTCCTTCAAAAAGACCAAAAAAGGGGCAGTCATTTGGGACGAACACTACGAGTGGGTTGGATTTTGTGAGTTTTTTTAGAGAGAGCACCTTCTCTCTAAGATTCGGCAAATCGGATAAAATCGGTTCTCGCCGGAGCAAAAATGAGATTGCTCATCACGTGAGAACACTGCGATGGACACCAATTTGGTGGAGTTCGACAACTCAGTAGGGATCTTTCTACTGTGGTAATCCTTGTTTAGAACCATGTAAATGGTTAGAACGTTCTGAGCTTGTTTTAGGCACACATGGCTTCGGTCTCGAAAGCTTTGAACTAAGTGGAGAAAATTCCTGTTTTGTGTGGTCATGAAGCATTAGCAGGGTTTTCCTTTATTTCATGTGAATAATGACATGAATATTTTGCGTGAGATTTTTAAGGATGTTGAGCTATTCAAAAAATGAATTGTTTGTGTTTAATGAGAAAAGCAAAGCGTGTGAGCTAATTTTGGTGTAATTGGTTGAGAAATTACATAACATGTTTGTGTGATTAATTATGTTAATATATATATATATATATATATATATATATATATATATATATATATATATATATATATATATATATATATATATATATATATGCGCGTGAATATATTAGCATAGATATGTTGAATTGGCGTCATGCATTATACCTTTGGGGCACCAGAATATTAGGAGTGAGTGCGTGACATGAAATTGAAAGTTAAATGAAATGTTTGTGAGGAATTTAGTGGAAGATTTTCCGGAGGAATTGTGTTGGGAGATGGTCCACGATTGCACGTCGGAGGAACCCATGAATTGTTTAGGAAGGTTATCGACGCGTTAAGCCTCGAGAAGGGGTAGTCGATATTTTTGCAGGCTTCGGTAGTGTGTTTCGAGCAAAAAACTTTGTTTTGGCGATTATTTACTCGCATGTTGACTTAGGCATGTGTGAGGAGTGGTGAGGACTTTCGGGACGGGATCGGGCATGTAGACATTGATGGAGTTCATGAAATTGCTTGAATGAGTGTTTGCCGTGCGTATGCGCTTAGGTGGGAGTAGCTTAGGGTAGGAAATTGACTCTTTGGGGCTGCTCACTTGCTGTCGAGATCCATATTTCGTCTGGGGAGTGTGCGGGAGGACGGCGCTCGCTAGAGTGTCGCATTTTTAAGAAAGCAGTTGTGGCTTTGGGTATCGATTTTTGTATAACATGTGTTAAAATTGTAAACTTTTGATATATGTTTGGTAAGTGATTTATTAACTCTTGAAACTATTGTATATAATTGGGATATATTTGTGGTGTTGATCACGGGGGCCCAGTGGCCGGTTATTTAAGCATGTGGACGATAAAGGTCATTTGTGATTGTTTGGGATAGGTTACGCATTTGGTGGAGCTCCTTGTACA
Organism: Tetrastigma voinierianum; assembly: GCA_016808115.1. NCBI lineage: Eukaryota > Viridiplantae > Streptophyta > Magnoliopsida > Vitales > Vitaceae > Tetrastigma > Tetrastigma voinierianum. The sequence goes on along the minus strand of JAEQBH010008462.1, from coordinate 68,816 downwards.
AAGGAGACTCTGCGATTTTAAAGTGATGTCGGGTTACCCGAGCATTCCACGTATTCATGGGTTGGCGGGTTGTCAACGAGACACTTGAGGGGATGGGGCGTCACAAGGTCGAAGGTTGACCTGGTACATGGGGCATGTAGAGTGTCGTCTCATACATGCATGTAATTTTTTTTTCATAACAGGACAACATGTATGCACAAATTGGTTGTTGGTTTGATTGTGAAATGATTATTTGCATGTGCACCTAGGTGGGGAGTAGCCCTTGTTGAATTTATCTTTACTAGGCGTTAGCTCACCCCGTCGTGGGACCCCCTTTTCGGGTCTGAGCAGTGCGAACAAGCGAGGCGCTCATAGAAGTAGGGATTATGAAGCGAAATTTTGAATTTGTGGCCTTGATTCATGTTTTATTGCATATATTAAGAAACCAGAACTAGTTTTAATATATATTTTGTATTAAGAGTGATGTAATAACTCTTGGATCTATAGAAATGTATGGTTTTGTAGCTGTATGGACGAGTATGGATGATGGACCCTATTGGGTGGTGGGTCGGAGGTTGATCCGGTACATGGGGCATGTAGAGTGTCGTCTCATACATGCATGTAGTTTTTCATGATAGGGCCGAAACATATATGCAGATTGGTTATTGGTTTAATTTGTGAAATGATTATTTGCATGCACCTAGGTGGGAGTAGCCCTTGTAGAATTTATCTCTGCCTAGGCGTTAGCTCACCAGTCATTAGGACCTTTCGGTCTGAGATAGGTGCGAGCTGACAGTTAACTATAGAGGCGGGATTATAAGGCGGGTTAAGGTATGGCCTTGGTCGTATTTTGTGTATATATTAGAGCGAACTAGTTTTAATATATGTTTTGTATTAAGAGTGATCATAATATCTTGGATTTATGAAATGTATGGTTTTATGGCTTGTTTGGAGTATGGATGATTGCCTATTGGGACGTTTTACACATGTAAGGGTCTCATGATATGAGACACTTAGGTTAAATGGAGTTGACGGTGGTCAGCGGGACCCCGGGTTTGGGTGATCACGGCTTAGTATCAAAGCATGGGTACCGCGAAGTATAGGGCTTGAAGGACTTGGGCTTAGGCCATGGTCATTGAGGTATAAGAGCATCACGACTTGGTATAGCCTGGTGTCGGAGCTTGGATTAGAATTACCTAGTGCTTGATATCCAGATCATAGTTTGTTATCAAGGTCTAGGTAGGAGGTTACCTAGGAGCCCATGGGACAGGATTAGATCACAGCATGCATTGTGTGATTTCTTGTTTATGCTTTAATTGTATGTGTGTGATTGTGTGTTACAAATTATGTGAATTATATACGTGGTAGGATGTATATAGGAAATGCGAACACTAGGGTTGAGAAACGTAACCTTAGGAGTTTGGGAAATGAGCGGATGGTTCGGGATATTAGGTCTATTATTGGTCGGCATGTGCGTTAATAGTTGGACATGAAAATGATTCTAAACTTGCTATTTGACTTGTGTAGATGACAAGTAGAGCATGGGGGCATGAAATTAGATCCACGAAGCGATGGTTGCCACCACACAATTTTTATCGACGGAGCCTTCATATAGGCCGTAGGTCTTTGTGATAGCCGTTCTTGCCTGGTGATGCGGCTAGAGGTCGAGAGTGCCGGTAACCTCTGAGTTCAAGGCACATCATCCTCAGATGTTCACGGGAGGAGGGACCGATGGTGGCCCGACCATTGGTTTCTTCATATTGAGGATTCTCGGGCTATGGAGATCACCTGGGATACTACTCGGATCTGGCGGCTTCATTCGAGGTTAAGGGTGAGTCGGATCACGGTGGGAGTAGATCCACGACTTCCGGAGACTTGGAAACTTATGACATGGGATGATTTTAAGTAGACTATTCATGGGGAATGCTGGAAGCTTTTGCTTCTAGACATGTGAGAGGCACAGAGTTCATGAGCTAAGACAGGGGACAATGACTGTACTCGAGTACGTAGCTAGATTCACAGAGTTGGCACGTTTTGAGGATGATTATGTGGCCATTGACGCGGCCAAGGTCAGGAAGTTCGAGGATGGGCTGAAGTTATCCATCTGAAGCAAGATTGTAGGGCATAACCTACAAGATATGGACTCGATGGTCAGTACAACCTTGATCATTGAGTGAGAGGTAGATGACACTTGTAGCATCCGGGATGCGGGTGCTAGTGATAAGAAGAGGAGCGAGCTTAACCTTCCCGGGCTAGGAAAAAGTAAGAGGACTTACGTTTCCGCGAGGGTTTCGAGGCCCGGGAGTCGCGTCAGCGGGGCAGCCATGTCAGGGGTTACAGTCGGGCTAAGGCGGATGACATGTTTCCACTTGCCATCCATGGGACACATGAGGTAGAATTGTCTGCGAATCTGAGGGTTTCGGGATCAAGGGCGCCTGATGCGATCATCGAGTGGGACATGAAAAGACTCAGTATGTTCCTCCTTACCCAGGCACGGGCGAGGAGCAGTATCGATTTCGGTGCGACCACGAGCATCGGGTGTTTTTCACGAGGAACGAGGCGAATTTAAGAGTATTGGGCTTAGAGGTTGAGACCTTGAGTGAGCCACTTTGCATGTAGGTTCTTTCATGGGGTAGAAGCGAAATTGATCGGATATGTCGGGGATGTGAGTTAGAGATCTCCGGGATTCTACTCACGGTGGACCTTCGGGTCATGGACATGTCAGAGTTCGAGGTCATCCTCGGGATGGACTGGTTAACGACACATCAGGTTGTCATAGATTGTGACCGTATGAGAGTTACCGCCTACACACCAGACAGTACTTGTGTTGTGTTTTGGGGTAATAGGCATGATGCTTCACCCCATACTGTGTACGATTCACGATGGCATGGGCAGTTAACGGGTTGGCTAGCTAGCCTTACCCTGGAGGACGAGGTGAGATAGGATATGAGTCTAGCTCGAGTGGTTTGCTAGTCTGAGATGTTTTTTTTCGGACGGAGCTCACGAGATTACCTCAGGGGATGTAGACTTCGCGTTAAATTGCATCTGGTACATATCCTCGTACATCGCCTATTTCTATGATCGCATAGATGGCGCCGGTTGAGCCAAGAGCTCAAGGTCCGCATACTGAGTTACTGGGCAGTGAGCCTCATTAAACCGAGCACTTCACCATGGTGCTTTTGCTCTATTTGGGTAAGAATAGTATGGTGATCTTTTTCATTATGCATCGGACATGGTATGCTTGAACAGTGGTTACAACTCAAGAATCGATATCCATTACCGAGGATTGATGATTCTGTTTGATCAATCGAGGGGCGAGTTCACTCTAAGATAGACCTCACACCGTTACCGATCGCCTGAGAGCTAGGAGGCAAACATCCCCAAGACAAATGCTCAGACGTAAAGATGGGAACTTTAAGTTTACGTGATGCCCTTGATTGACCATCGCACCAAATGCATTCATGGATATCTCATGAATAGGGCGTTCCAAAGCCCTATTTAGATCAATTTGTGGTGGTCTTTGTTGATGACATCCCTCGATCTACTCCCAGCCTGGAGGGTGGAGCATGAGGATCAAATTTGAAAATCGTGACGCCAGCTTTCGGAGATCATCGGGCCAGATGCCAAGTTCCGCAAGTGCGAGCTCTTTGGCTTACTGAGGTGGGGCCTTTCTGGGACACTTTATAGCCAGCTTCAGCGCGGCCTGGGTCGGACCCGGGAAGGTTGGAGGCTATGATGAGCTGGGAGAGATCCAAGTCGCCTTCGAGATACCAATGCCAGCTCTTCGGGATTCGGCAGGCACAGAGGTTTACGCAGGATTTCTGGCCAAGCCCTTTATGACGAGATTGACCCTAAGGAGGTTAAGTTTGTGCGGATGACTATGTGAGCGAAGCCCGTAAATTGAAAAGAAGGCTTACTTCGTACTCCCATTCTAATAGTCCCGGGAAAAGCGTGACGCAGGTACACGCGGTCGCGGATACCGGGCTGACCCGACCGGTTCCATGCATCCGGGAGCAGGGCTTATGGTTCTCGCGCTTGAATAATAACGAGCATAACATCCCACACATGACATGGAGTTGGTAGTCGCTGACGCACCCTTCCTAGTGACAGAAATCGCCGACAACTCCACAAGAATCTCCCGTACCTAAGCTCGCCGACCCATTGCCACTATGAAGTCATGCCGCTAAGAAATCGGCTGTGGAAACCGTTTCTTTGGAAAACGTGAGTTATAAAAATTCCCTTTTCTATCAAAATCACACCTTAGATTTAACGAAAATCCCAAAGATAACGACCGGGTATCTGGTCAAGACCGAATACAAAAATCACCCGTATAAAAAAACATACCTCAATGTTTCCAAATATCCAACTACAACCATAAAGGACCCTCCTGTCCTCATCAAAAATATAAGATATGATCAACTTTAAATATAATTTCTCATCACAAACCCGTTTTCTCAAACCATGCATGCATATTTGGCTAAAAGATATTTACATATACAAAATGTCACATTTTAACTTTTACTACTTTTACTTTACACCTTATCTTATATATAATCACAACACAACGTCAGACTCGAGGATCCCGAGGTCTTTCTAGCTTCAAGCACTCGCACCAAAATTATTTAAAAAACAAAATTCGTGTTCAAACCAAAGCCTTAGTGAAGACTATAAAGCTCTAAATGTTGTTTGTCAGCTGTTCAGACTCTCCCAATATGAAAATCCTATTAAATGGTTGTAAAACTGCTTATGAGAAAATGAGCTTTTGCTATGAAAAACTATTTCGAAAACTATTTCTCACAATAAAACTATTTCTCGTCATTAAAACTGCTCAAATCCACTCGTTGGTCAAAACCGTTCAAAACTATTTCGGGCCGTCGAAAACTGCTTTCTGGTGGTTAATATCCAGCGTTATATCAGAATCAAGTACCAACCATCGTGGCCCATTTCTCGAAATACCCTAGATCTTTGATGCCTCTAACCTCGAATCTGCATCTGCAGTGAACTCCTGAATCCCCACCCGTCTAATATGGTCTGTGAACACGGGGCGAGATCTCGAAGTAGCATAATGGAACCTCGAACCAAAATGCCCGATGATGGAACCTCGGAACTAACACCTCAGCCGCCATGTACTAAGTCGCACACCAACTATATAAATTCTCGAATGTGCGTAGGGCTACCACTATATGAATATATATACTAGATCTAACTCCCAATTGCCGACTGTGCAATATAGTTAGTCATAATATCCCATAACCTTGTCGCACAATCCGAACTACAATACATCCGCCGGAACCGAGCCGTGTCATCTAGGGGTTTTGCTAAACCAGCGTCAAACTGCTTTCTTAATATTGAAATCGAACTTTTTTCTCGCTGAAAGTATAACAAGCTGGAAGTAAAAATGCTTTATAAATTTATATTTTCAAAGCACTTTACAAACTTTGTAATTTAAACACTGCTTTAGAAAAGGATTTTGTAGTACTCACCTTTTTCGACTAATTTCTTTCAAATCTTGTTAAGCACTCCCAGATTCTCATTTGACGCCAAATCGTTTACAATAATCCATACAGCACGAAAAATGCTCTCAATTCAACATTTTAACCATAAAACTTACAAAGCGGCTTCAAGCGATCAATTATATCGAACAAACTTCTCGATTCTAACAAAACTTTACGTATAGTCCCATCTCGATAAAGCGACATCGATAATATGATGTGAAATTGACCAAAAATGTCCCCTACACATTAAATGCCCCATAAAAAACTATCCGTTTTAGGCAAACTTTTTGACTAAAGGATTCCCTTCCATAGCCCAAAACACCTAAAACATTTCTCAAATTATGTCCGACTCCGTCTCGACTACAATCTTGGGTTTCAACCCGACCACTCAAAATAGCCCCGAATTCAACCCGAACCGTCCGAATTGGCCATTCCGAAAAATCCTAAAAATTCCTAAACTCAATCCAAAAATTTTGGAACTGAAGTTTACGACCTTTCACGGTCTTTAGGAAAATTTCAAGTCATTACATAGCATTTAGGCTCGAAATAACACAAATAGGAAAATTTCCTACCTCTTAAAATGTGACAAAATGCTAAGCTTTTGGTACCTACGCGTAGCTCTCATCGCGTAGACCAACTTTGCCTTCTGCTCTGATAAAAATCTACGATCCGATTTCCATAAATCTGAGAAAGAAACAGAGAGAAGAAAATAAAAATAAAAAATCGCTCTCACCTCTCGCACTCTGTCTGTCGGACATCCTTATGTCCGTCCAAATTTATCTTTTTTTTTTTCTTTAATTATTATTTGGATAAACGATTTCTATTGCCTCATTCGGATCCATTTCTGCCCCGAAAAATTTTATTTCTTTTCGCCCGTTTATTGTAAATAAATCCTAGATCAAGCCACTTCCTCGACTTTCTCGAGATTTTCAGAAAAATCTCATCCTCAAGCCCCTCGATGACTTATCATCCGTAAAATCGTAAATATTCGATCGTCTCGTAATTCAACGAAATTTTCTTCTTCGGGGTCACCAGATTTCTCGCGAGACTAATTTAACTACGCAAATCCGTTTGTCATCCGAGATCTAGAGAATTTTCTAGGCTTTCCTGAACCATTATGGTAATTTATTATTCTTATTATCCTTTTAAAATTCCATAATTGAATTTCACCTCCCACTTCCCTTAATTGGAAAGTGTCACAATTCTTAAAAACTTTATAATTTCACCCCTAAAACAACTTTCAAAAAATTCCCATTATGACACTAAAATAATTAAGGAAGCCCTCGTGGTGTACATACTACACATACCGTACACCCTCCTGACTCCGGCGTTACAAATGTAGTTCACTTTGAAGATTTAGCGCGCCACTACTTAAATGGTGAGCAGCCGAGGTGTTTTCTGCACCACAAAAGTCCGAAAACACATCTTCACTCAGAGAGATTCCCAACATGAGGCAAACAGAGTGGATGGAGTTTTTAAGATTACGACTTCACTCCAGATTACCATCCCTGCTAATGCACTTAGCCGAAAGTCACGGGAGTACTAGCTAGTATAGCTTCTCGGGAGTGGCAGATGCTCGAGGCAAGGGGGCGCTTAGACTATTACGCATTTACGAGTGTGCTCAAGGTACCTTAGGAGTCCGATGGCTACGCCGTCTCTAGCCAATCGTAGTGATAGAGTCCTCAAGGCAGACACCGAGCTAAGGTCTCATCGTGAACCGAGCAATGGGCCAAAGTACGCTGACGAAGGTCGCCATCCACACGTATGGTGGCCTTTGGTATAGGACAAGTCACTGCGGGTCCCCAGCGGACGGATTTAAAGGGAGTGAGATCCTCGTGGAGCTCCATCAAGCCCTAATTCTTCATTGCAGCATCCGTAAGTACCGAAGATGTATCGTGACCTTCGGCCGCCAAGATATCGAGCGAGATGAAGAGGCACGTCGGGAATTTTGGTCTCGACGGGTGTCTCACGTGCCGCCAGTGTCAAGGCCGAGCACTGGGAGGGCCACAGGCTACTCCAGCCATTATTGTAGAGATAGCGGAGCCAGTGGGAGCACATCACGCATAGAAATTTGGTGGACTCACTTGCTTCCAGTGACATCGCATAAACATGATGCGTGGGCTATAGTGGACTGACTCACCTGTCGGCACATTTTCCCGGTCAAGCTTAATGACCTTCACACCGAGGAATTATGCAAAGTTGACATATATGGAGATAAGACGGCCGCATGGAGTGCCAGGCCTTCCATAAAGATCTTGACGGATCCCCGGGTTTACTCGCCAGCTCTAGAAGAGTTTCCAAAAGGCCATAGGGACATAGCTATCGATGAGTACCGCTTTTCATCCTCAAACGGATGGTCAATCAGAGCGGACTATTCAGATTTTAGAGGGCATGTTGCAAGCATGTGTCCTAGATCTCAAGGGTAGCTGGCAGGAGCACTTTCCCTTGGTAGAGTTCGCCTACAATAACAGTTATCAGGTGAGTATTCAGATGGCGCCCTATGAGGCTCTCCATGGGAGGTCATGTCGATCACTAATACGCTGGGACAAAATAAATGGCAGACCTTCATCACCGGTCCGTATTTGATTAAAGACACTCCTGAGAAGCGTGGTATGGACTCGGGCCGCCTCCCCACTGGTCAGCGTGCAGTAAGAGTTACGCTGATATACGATGACGACCTCTAGAGTTCGAGGCGGGTGATAATGTCTTCTTGAAGGTGATGCCTATTATAGGAGTGACTTTATCTATGAAACGAGGAAGCCTGCCGGCCGAGGTACATTAGACCTTTCAAGGTATTCGAGAGGGTGGGCACCTACACAGGTGACGGCTACGCGTTTGCCGCCAAGTTTGTCGAGCCGCTCATGAGGTGTTTCACGTTCCTATGTTCTAAGTACACTCCGCATCCAACTCCATGATCGGGGCGAGCTTTGTCAAGTTGATGCAAATGGACCTTCTCGAGGAGGGACCAAGCATGCATCATGGATAGGTCGAGGAGCAAGTTTTTATGCGGGCAAGACCGTGAGGCTTGTAAAGGTGTTGTGGCAGCACCGAGGAGTCGAGGAGGCGACATGGGAGCGCGACGACACTGTGCTCGCCAACTATCCCTTCTTGTTCGATAGGGGAGGTGCTTTTTTTAGTCATTATGTTTTAAATGACTGTTGCATAAGCATGTGTTTAAATGTGTATGTATGCGAAAATTTTGGGACGAAATTATTTTAAGGGGGGGAGAGTGTAAAACCCGTGAAAATTTTAAATTTAAATTTTTCATAAAAAGTAAGCAACATGGTACTCTATCTAATAGTCGTGGAGAAAGTCAGGATTTTTCTAGATCTCGGATGACTAAACGGATTGCACCGTTGGAATCGTCTCTCAAGTAAATCTTAGCTACCTACCAAATTTCGCTGATTTCAAGATAGTTAGAATTTCACGTATTTCAAGGCAACGGGTGTCAGGCGACACATGGCGAGCCATGTGTCAATGCATGGCAAAGGCCTATGCATGTGGGACACATGGCATGCCATGTGTCAACATGCATGACACTTTTGAAAGTTATAAATATGGGAGTTCCAATTCAGTTCGTGGGGAGCAACAAGAAGAAGGAAGAGGAAGGGAAAAGAAAAAGGGAGGAAAGGAAAAGAGAAAGGGCGAAAAGGAAAGGAGAAAGGGAGGAAAAGAAAAGAAAAGGAAAGAAGAAAAGAGAAGAAAAAAAAAAGAGGAAGAGAGGGAAAGGAAGGAGTGTCGCACAATGAGCGTAATCTAACAAAGAACTCCTGAATCAAGGCATAAAAGGTAGGTTTCCTCCCATCGTTAGTTTATGCCTAAGGGCCGTGTAATGGCCTACGGGTTTCATCCAGTTTTCAGGCGAATTCGTATGTTGTGTGGTTTGTTTGTGATTGTGTAATGGTCAAATACCAGTTTCATGAGGTTTCGGGACTGTCCAAAATCGAACATTGTGTTCCAGGATAGCAAAATCCCGAGCATAATGGCAAACGGGGGTGTGCCTAAATTTTCGCACACCCTTGTGAATCAGCCGCATCAACTTCGGACGACCATAACTTTTCCGTCCGAACTCCAATTTGCACATTCTTGGACTCTACGGAAAGCTCGTTGAGTCTAGAATTTAATAGAATTAAGTGCTCAGCCAAAACGTGGGCTGAACATTGAGTTGGGTCACGGAGAGTTGAGGAATGGTTTGTTTTGGGTTCCGGAACTCCTGTTTTTGGAATCGGTTTGTATCTGAAATACTTGGGGCTGTGTGTGGCTTGAGCAAGGAATTGCGTGTTGATATTTTGGCGTGATAGCTTCAAATCGGACTTTCGACTGTCCGTATTATTTCCGAGGCCAAGCATGGTCGCGGATTTACGGCCAAGAAGGTATTAGCGAAAGCATGCAAGAAATTGAACATAAGGAATATAAATAATTATGTGATATATGTGGTGGAGCAGGTATGGGAAGTTAATGAGATGCATTTAGTCATGACTGATTATATCGTTCACCGGAATGTGAATTCGCGAGGTACATCGCGGTGATATCATAAATTATTTAATCATATATTCGACTGATGTATCGATACATCGCGAACTCCGAATGATAGAAAAGATGTATATACGGCGATGTGATCGATTTTGACGTAGTGAATACACATGATCGCCATGCTGATCAACCTGAATATGCTGAATAGCTGGCGTACGTATACGAAGATCTTATAGCACACACATAGTGTACGGTGTAGAATGTCCATGTAGAGATCTTCATACATTGGTCATGGGTTTGAGTGCAATGACACAAATTGCATTGCATTGGTGTGCGGTAACACTGCATTACATGGGTGTGTGTACATGGTACTGATTTGGCATTGCTTTTAGTGTTGAATTGTGTGGGCTTGGGAATGGGACGAAGTCCACCGAGCTCCACTGTTAAATGAAAAATGGAAAACGACGTGTCGAAATGCAATGAAGTAGGGGATAAACACCCCCTGCAAAAAGCCCGAAACCGGTTAGACATCTGATCCATCGGTGAGTCCTAAATATGTCGGAGGGTGTAAGAGGACTCATGAGACCCTAAGTTCTTATCGCTTCCAAAAGACACCGAAACGATTAAATAAACATCACATAGACTACGGTTGTGAGATGGAGTTGGGATTGACTGGGATCATTCGGTGTATTGATTTCCCATTGGCGCACGTGGGTAGTGGGTCGAAGGTTGACCTGGTACATGGGGCATGTAGAGTGTCATCTCCATGCAGCCGCATGCAGTTTTCCTTGATAGGACAATAGTCACTGAATTGGTTGTTATTGGTTTATTTGTAAATGATCGTTTGTGTGCACCCTGGGTGGGGGTAGCCTTGTAGGTTATCTCTACGGGTGTTCAGCCTCATCCCGTCGTGGGACCACTAAATGCAAGGCAGTCTGAGTGACGGGCGCTCCTTAGAGCGGGGGGATTATGAAGCAGGCTGGTGTGGCGCCAGTTAATGTTTTGTGTATATATTCGACGAACTAGTTTTAATATATGTTTTGTGATAAGAGTGATGTAATAACTCTTGGATCTATAAATGTATGGTTTTGTAGCGTGGATGAGTATGGATGATGGGCTATTGGGTCATTTCTTTAAATGTATAGGTCATGATATGAGACACTGCTGACTCATGAGATTGACGGTGGTCTTGGGACCCCAGGTTTTGGGGCGTCACAAATACAACAAAGTTGCTGATGGTGAAAAACTCTTCATGGGAAATGCTACTTCGTCAAAGTGAAGGAAAGGCCTTAGTGAGGTGGAAATTCATATGGAAAAATTTTAACTCTTGTGGATGTCTTGCATGTACGCAGGTAATGAAAGAACGGTTTTGGGTCCTTACTTAGCAAGAAAGGTTTCAAACTTATGTTTGAATCAGATAAGGATTTAATAACACTAAGGAATGTATGCTGGTAAGGGTACTTGAACATTAGGTTATTCATGACCCGATGGTTACTAATGATAAGAATAAAGATAAAGTTTCTACTTATATGGTTTATTCATATAATTTATGGCATTCTAGATTAGGTCATTGTTAAGACCAAAAGACATATACAAATTTATGACACTATTACCAAATGACTGTGTCTAATCCGTGTTGTGTGAAAACTTTGTTTAATGATGAACATACTCTGGTATGGCCAGTGTGCTGAAGGACTATTTGTCTAATCACGAGAAAGCAATAAAAACTAGTGAGATTGACCAGTGATGTATATGTGAAATATGGCCAAGAGTGAATGTGGTAAATACTCAAAAAACTGATTTGAAACAAAAGTAAGAGTATGCTCAAAAGTGAAATGAAAAGTATTTTGACCTCGACCCTTTTCATGATCTGCAGGTCAATCTGAGTAATAAAAGTGGGCTACAGGAATTAGGATATCGTACCCGAGTTGGAGGTTCTCTACAATTTAGATTTTGTTACTTACAAGGGCTCTTCACTATTTGAGAGTACATAAGTAGGATGTCAGAAATAAATCAATTTAATTGAAACAAAACTGATTTAAAACTAATCAAAATCTACCAAATAAACAACTACTTAATTCTAAAGAAATTGTAGAAGAATCACTAGGGATGGGGATAATTATTTCAAAAACAGTTGCATTTCCTTGAAAAGCAACAATTTTAAGTTGGATACTAGATTTGTCCGAAGCGATGTAGTATATTTGGATTGCATGCACCATACATTTCACTAGTTAAGTCCATATTCCTTTTCGAGGACAAATGGGTGCAAATAGCTATATCAAATTTGGCACTCTACATGTTGATTATTTCTACCATCTTAACCATTTCTTAGGGTGCAGGGTCTGCCATAGACGAGGATAATGCAAGCCTTCTCAATATCATTGGTATCTCGTCACTTCAAATCTAATAAATTTTTCTATCTCATGATCAAATCTTTTCTCTGAGATCAAAATCTTTCATCGGACTGGGAGAAACCTAAGTCAACTAAATTATTCCATCATCTAATTAATCCTCACTATGAATAAATTATTGATCTATCAAAGTAATTTCGAGTTCATTTAGTTCGAGATATTAGTCTAGCATACCCTGGATTAAAATGCTTTACTCTAGGGAATCTCCATCCTCATTGTCACTCGGAAGGGCCTCCTGGAAATCAGAGCAAAAAACAGCTCTTTTTTTGGGTATAAGCTACTAATATTCGAACAATTCAGTATGAACCTTAGTTACAGTTCAGGTTTTTCATTACATGAAATAATGAAAAACTACAAATAAAATGTTCAGCGCCATTCGTCCCCAACCACAGAAATTGTTTAATGTTCCATTCTTTGATTTTCAATCATCACTAATCAAACAAAAGTAAAGAAAATGAAGAGAAATCCAAGAAATAAGAGAAAACCCGATTGAGGCTTAAATCTTCACCTCAACTGATAAATAATTTGAATATCTAAGTACAACACCAAAATCTCTTCAGCGAAATATAATCTTGCAAACATTCTAGATCTATTAAAAAACCAAAATCTGCAACAAAACTAAGAAAATGAAGCAGTTTAGAGAAAAACCATGAAAATCCAGATTTTTTAACTTTAATCTATATCTGAACCTTAGTGAAATACGAATCTCTAATATATGACAAAAATCCATGATGAAACAAAATGCTCTGGCGCTCTCGTCTAAAAGCGAATAAAAATCTACGAAAAACAGAAAATGGCGGTCTAGAGAAACCCCCGAGAGAGCTCAACCCGTCTTCATTTTTCTTTACCTAAAAGCAGTATATATATGGTCTTTGGTGAAATGGGCTTGAAATTAGGTCAAAAACTCAATTTCGGCATTTTTTAGGTTTCTGCGCGCATTTCTGGTGACACGGGTTTACGTGAGCTTTTCATTTCTGTGCAGCGGCATCGGTCCGCGACGTGCTCTCTGTCATGACATCGGTCACGTCTTCTCACATCTGCGACAAATTTTACGAATGTGGCGGTTTTCTTTTCTAACATCGGGGCCATAACTTCTTACAGTTTCAACTTTGGATTTGGGCGTGTGGTACTCATTGGAAAGCTCTTTGAATGTAGAATGCAGCCATGAGAATTTGAACCATTTGATGTTCCCAGATGGTACATAAAAAATTAATCTTCCCATTGGCCTTATTTGTGAGACACTCTCGGGGATTGACTCTTCCTTTTTGGAAATATATTGTTCATTTCTTGTAAATCTTGCTTTTCATCAATAATCCTACAAAACCAAGTTTAGGAAATTTTATGAGTTTATGAATATGGATATTAGAATTCACAAAATAGCATGTAGGAAATGAACTCAAAACATGAATGAGTTTTTGCACTCATCAAACACCCCAGGCAGTTTTGCTTGTCCTCGAGCAAGAAAAGAAAAGAAGTTAGCATTACGACCGATGAAGAGAAGGTTCATTCCTGCTTTTATTAACCAAGCCAAAGTAATCAAGCTGCAGAGGGTATGTGATATGTCTCAAGAATTACTACAAGGAATATAAGAATATGATCAAGATGTAATTTATTCATTTAATAGTGAATTAATCTCATAATGAAAAATTTAGATCATAGTTCTCACTAATTGTGTGTGTGTGTGGTCTTCCCTATCCCGAATATAATTGCAAGCTAGATGGGTTATGAGAATTGAGATAGAAATCTCTTGTGTGGATCTCCTAAGATAATTTATTTAGGTTCCATAGGCTTGTTGTTCCTCCACTCTCCCACTAATGTAGGCACTTTCAAGATCAGTAGGTCTTTGCTCTGTAAAACTTGTAATGTAAGGCTTGGGTAAGGGAGTAGTTGAGTAGTCATTTAGGCTAAAACTTTTACCTGGCTTACTTATTTTTACGCACATTGACGACTCTACTCCATCTAGGGTTCCCACCATCGACATAGTGACACTCTCAAGCTCTGAAATTTGTTTAGAGGTGCATCTTCCATACTCCTCATATCACTTTTCTGCTAAATTCTGCATTCTTTCAACAAACACCAAAGAAGCCTTTTCTTTAAGACAAGGTTATTAGAGAGGTGTCTGATGTCAAAACCCCTTTAAACAACCTTAGCTAGCTTTAAATCAATAGCTCCTAGACAAATTGGCCTTAGGGTACTAGGTGTTGGGAACACCCTTAGGATTTACTTGCTCTAGGGAAGGAAGGCTCTGAGGACAGACTCTCCTCTATGACTTTTATTGTATTTGCTTCTTTTACACTTGATCTTTACGTTTTTTGTGGCCTCTTTTGATCTTCAACACTAATTTCAACCAATTTTAGATTATTTTCCATAGGAAAAATAACTCCCCCAATGCTCTCACCACATTTCTCAATTATGTGTTTCAAATCCTCATGTTATAGGGTGAGGTTTGTTCTTTACTGATGACGATAGTGATGTATAGGAAGTTATTGAGCTAGGCTGGTTTTTTTATAAACAGAATTTTGCTCTTTAAGGCTCAACATCTTGGTACTAGAGGAATATGCATATGCATATTAATAGGAGGTTAACAGAAAACGATATTTCCAAGGATGGCCAATATCATTTCTCAATTGTTGTGTTGCCACAGAGGATTTAGCCTCAGCGATAATAGAACAAGTTCTAGAACCTGGAGATCAAATTAGATGGATTATCTTAAACCTTCTGCTTGACAAAAAAGCGCTTTTCAAGGGTATAGTGACACGTGAATGGATTTTGAGAAACGATGACTAAATAGCCTATTAAAGAGATAACTCTATTAAGCATTAAGTCCTAATATCTCTAATATTGTCCATATTTGGTTCACATTATGGTTCTTGACATCAGATAACTCAAGCAAAACTCAGTGCTCAATAAACTCTAACTAAAAATATATATATATCAAACTAAGATGTAAGTTAGGAGGCATCACACAAGTCAGTATCAAAAAGCACAGAGAAATTTCATCCCCTCAAAGTTGTCATTTTGCAACATGTGGGGTGTATCCTCTATCAAACACCCCGAACTTTGGAAATGAACATTTGTCTAAATGTCCCCAACAATGAGCAAAAGGAAGCAATAAAGTAAAGTAATAAAGAGAGTTGCAGGAAAAAGTGAACTCCCTTTGTACGTCTTGGCCACTTTGAATAGAACCTTGATGATTTTTCAAACATTGACATTTATGTACTACCCGCCAGTACACTCTTTTTGCTTCTTTGGAGCCATGAAAGTGGCTTTGGCATTTTCTCAAAACATGGTGTGCTGACTTATCACCTCAAATGAGTGAGTTTGATTCTTCAAAACCTCCTTCAATACATGCAAATCACTCCACAATCAACAATGATCCACAAAGAGCTTAAAAACAAACAACAGAAAACTATAAAGAAATTTTCTTCCATTGTAACTCCTCACATTGATTGGAATGATTAATGGAAAAATTGGGGGTTAAACAAAGGAATGAGATTTGTGGGTTTGTGATGGAGTTTTGAAGCTTGAAGATGATAGAGATGGATTGGGGAGGAGATGTGATTTAGGATTTGAGTGGATGGAATAGATTTGAAAGTGGTTGGGAAGTTGCAAGGGTTGGAGGAAGAAGAGTGGCAGCATAGGTATAAAGTAGGAAGAAGAAAAATGGGGTTTAAGGGTTAAAAACTATCTTTCCGTGACTGTGGTGCTAGTCACGTCCAGCAATTCTGCTCATTACTGTCAACTTGTTATACTCATAGCATATACTATTTTAAGCTCGAGGTGGATGTACCTGGGGCCCTGTTCTGAGCTCTTTCAATGTAGAATGTGCTTTCCATGGGCTGGTGAACCATTTGGGGCCTCAATCAATACAGGAAAAATCCCAGAATGTTCAAAATGCTGTCCAGTGTGATGATTTCTTGACTCCTTAGGTTCTCCTTGCTTTGTCTACATATATCCGCACTATCCTTCAAAAGTCCTTCGGCCTTATATATTATATAAAATTACTCAATAGCAACCCTCGATGCTTTTCATTCACATAAACTCATCATGTGCTAATTCTCATCAACCATTGATCATGAGCCTTCAACTTTATATTTCAGTTCAGATTTGGTTCATTTCATCAAAAAACCTAAGTTTGATGAACATCTCACTCCGTTTTTCACACTTGAAACACTATAATTACATCAACCACACTTTCCAACTATGCCTTCGCTCTTGCAAACTAGTCATGACAACATGTTGAAGCTTCAAACTTATCTTGTTCTGAAGCTTACTAACAACAAAGTTAAAAACAACTGTTTTGTTGCCGTCGATGCAAAACTATGACAAATAAAATAACTAAAAAATAGTAAAAGAAAAGAGAATGGATAGAATCCTTATTACTTGGCTTAGGTTGCGCCTCCCAGGCTGCTCAGTTTTAGAGTCAGCTAGACTCATTGGAAAAGTACTAGTGCTTCCATTTGACCAATCATTCATCTTGGAAGCGTACCTCTTCATGTATTCGGCTCAAGGATGTTTTCTTTCAGATTTTGAATAGGAGAAATAAACTCAAAATCCACTTTAATTATGGCTGGTGGTTCAGCCACAATTTCTCTAAAACAGTCCCCTCTATGTGAAGTAGATGTAAACACATTTATGCTTAAGGGGGACTGTTCAAACATGTCTTACCTTTGATTGAAGCAATTTGAATTTTGTAGCTCTTTCTTCTTTCCGTCTGAGAGTAATGGTTGAAAGATTGGTTTCTTTCTCCTCACTTACAACAAGGTGATCCCCTTTTTGTTGATGTCAATCCATGCTTGGCGAGGAAGAAGTGGTCTCCTTAGTATTGAGTGTGGATCCACTTCAGTGCCTCAGAATCCATGAAATCGATGAGGAGAGTGAATCTGGCTTAGTCTTCGCAAAATGTTTCAATAACCATTATGACTTTCCTCTTCAAATTTCAGTTTTATCCACCTAATGGCTCTTCATCCTCTAAGTTGTTTGAGTGTCTTGTTCTCCAATTTTCAGCTCATTTTCACCTTCTCACCTGATTTGTTATGTAAATTTTTTTGCATTAACTCGGAGTATCAATGCATTCATTGGGATTTGGCAAGTGTCACTAGGAGAGGTCTAGAGAATTTTCCTTGAATCTTTGGACCAAGTGTCTGTTGAGCATACATTTTCAATCTGCGAGTGTTGACTTGAAAGGCATCTAAATCTGGAAATTTCTGCTCATGAAGATTAATCATCTTGTTCTCTTTGGAAGATTAAAAAAATCTGCTCATACTTAGGAGACAACTCTTCCTCTTGGGAAATGGTTTGGAACTCATGATAAGGCAATACTCCTTGTTCCATGAGTGAGTCATTGTGAATTCTTTAGTCCAATTTATGAAGAAGTAGTTTCAAGTTTGGCTTCTATGGAGACAAATCTATCTTCTATTGAATGTTCCATAAAATTACTGACAAATAAGAAGAAAAACAAAAATAAAGTACAAATACTAATAAAAATTTAACTAAAACAAATCACAACCAAAAGATAAAATAAAAATAAAATTGCCTAAATTAGTAAATTACCAGTTCTTTAAAATGTCAACTTCCTGATGAGAGAAAGTGAACTGCGATCCCAGGCAACGGCGCCAAAAACTTGTTAAAACCAAATGATATATACAAATTTATGACACTATTGCAAGGACTGTTGTCTAATCCTGACAGCAGCGTAAAAACTTGT
Source organism: Tetrastigma voinierianum (assembly GCA_016808115.1). Taxonomy (NCBI): domain Eukaryota; kingdom Viridiplantae; phylum Streptophyta; class Magnoliopsida; order Vitales; family Vitaceae; genus Tetrastigma; species Tetrastigma voinierianum. The sequence goes on along the minus strand of JAEQBH010008462.1, from coordinate 50,751 downwards.
TTAATGACCAAGGCCTTATACAAATTTATGACACTATTACCAAAGGACTATTGTCTAATCCCCCCGGAAAGCAGTGCCAAAACTTGTTGAGATTGACCCAATTGATGTATATGTGAAAATATGGCAAAGAGGGAGTGAATATGATAAATACTCAAAAACGATTTGAAACAAAGTAAGTATATAAATTGAAATAAAAAATGCCTCTTACTCAACTTCCTCTTTCCGCAGTTCACGGGTCATACAGTAATAAAGTGGACTCTGGAGTCCGGATATCGTACCACAGATTGGAGTTTCTCTCTAATTGGAATTTGATCACTCCGATTACAAGAATCTTCTTTATTTAGGCGACCAGTAGGATGTCCAAAATAAAATCAATTTAATTGAAACAAAACTGATTTAAATCTAATCCTAAAATCTACCAAATAAACCTTTGCAATTCTAAAAGAGTGAAGAGAGTCATAGGGATGGGGATAATTATTTACAAAGCAGGTTGCATTTTTCCTTGAAGCGCAACAATTTATAGGATTGAATGCTAGATTTGTCCAGAAACAATGTAGTATGGCTTGGATTTTCCATACACCATGTTTTACTAGTTAAAGAGATCCATATTCCTTTTCGGAGGACAAATGGGTCTAAATGAGGATTACTTGTAAAAATTTGGCACTCTAAAAGTTTAATTCTTTTCACAATACTTCTAACCATTTCTTAGAGTGAAAAATTCTTTATAGACAGGGATAATGCAAACCTTCTCCAGTGTAATTGTTATCTAGTCTTCAAATCTAATAATTTTCTGCTCCCTTGATCAGATCTTTGCTAACACGGGATCAAGATCCTTTCATCGAGACAGGAGAAACCTCGATCGCTAAATTGATACATCATCTAGAATTAATCACTCTACACCAGCATTAAGTGTGATCTATGAAATAATTTTCAAGTTCATTAGTTCAAGATATTAGTCTAGCATACCCACTAGTTACAGCTCTTTACTCTCGGGGAATCTCCATCTACTAACATCTTTCAGGAGGCCTCCCAGAAATAAGGCAAAGTCGTCTTTGTGGTGTAATATAATATTCTAGGCAAATTCAACCTGCTAGACTATACCAATTATATAATTCGGTTTCAGGCATGAAATAACTGGCACACTGCGTCTGATTATTCAACAATTAATCTGACCACACAGGGTGTTTAAATGTTCATTCTTGGATTTCAGTGTATAATCAAACAAAAATGAAAATGAAGAAAGAAATCAAGAGAAGAAGAAAAACCCAGATTGGAGCTTAAATCTTCACCTCGACAGTAAATAAATTGAATATAAGTCTGACACAAAATCTCTTCCAATAGAAATAAAAATGCGCTCAAGAAAACTATTCTAAGATCTATTAAATAAAAATCATGACAAAAACTAAAGGAATGACGGTTTAGAAGAAAACCCATGAGAGAGAGAAAATCAGATTTTTAGCTTCAATCCTTATGCGAACCTTAGTGAAATCTAAATCTCTATTATACGACACGAAATCCCTTGATAAATAATCTTGCTCTAAGCGCTCTAAAATCTAAAACAAATAAAATCTGAAAAGCGGAAAATGGGCAATCTGAGAGAAACCCCGAGAGAGAGGCTCTCGATCTTCAAAAACGCCTCTTTACCTAAGCAGTATATATATGGTCCTAGGGTGAAATGGGCTTGATTAGGTTAAAGCAATTTCGGCCTTTTGAGTTCTATGACATTCCCGGTCCCGCGACCACGGGTTTGCATCGCGACACCATTCCTGTCGCGACATCGGTCATGTTTCATGCTATACTGTCATGACATCTGTCCGCAATACTCTCTGATGCGCGACATGCTCTCTGTCGCGACAAATTCCTGAACGACCCAGTGGTTTCTTCTCTAACTTGTGAGCCATAACTGTACGTTTAACTTCGATTTGGGCGTGTGAGTGCTGGATTGGAAACTCTTTGAATGTGAAGTAAGCCATGAGGAATTTGAACCATTTTGATGTTTCAGATGATTACAAAAATTAATCTTCCCAGTAGCGCCAATGCTGAACTCTCGGTTGACTCTTCTTTTGAAATATATTGTATTTCTTGCCAAATCACTTGCTTTTCATCAATAATCCTACAAAGAAAACCAAGTTTAGAAATTTTATGAGTTTTACATGAATATGGATATTAAATTCACAAAATAACATGAAATAGACTTAAAGAAACATAGATGGAGTTTTACTCATGATCCATGTTAATTCAGATCTTTGCATAGAATAGTTCATTTAAGGTATCATTCCAATTGTTGATTTTAAAAGTATATGTGTGTTGAATCTAAGTTTATAAATAAAGTTATAAATATGTTCAAGAAAGATCAAATGAATTCTTTAGTTTTAATTCATAGTGAATCTTTTGATTTCTCTAAATCCATACCAACAAGAAATTTAGGAAAAAATTATTTTATAACATTTATAGATGATTGTAGTAAGAGTATTGCTATGTTTACTTGATTCATAGCAAGATGAAACTTTGAAAAGTTTAAGACTATATAAAGAAGAAGTTGAAATCAACCCAAAAGAAAGATAAAGCATTAGATCGGATAGGAGAATACAAATCCAATGAATTCTCACGATTATTGTCTTTGGAATTATTCATCAAACAACTGCACCATTTACACCTCAACAAAATGGTGTAACTGAAAGAAAGAATCGAACACTTAAAGACATGATGAACTCCATGTTAAATAGTTCTGGACTTCCTCATAATTTATGGGGTGAAGCCTTACTTACCGCAAATCATATCTTGAATAGAATTCCATTTAAGAGAATGATAAATCTCATATGAAATATGGAAAGGAAGATTACCAACTTATAAAACCAGCAAAAGTGTGGGGTTGCTGGCTAAAGTCCTAATACCTTTACCAAAAGGACAAAAATAGGGCCACAAAACTATGGTGTCTTTGTATATTTATTGAATTTGCAAATAATAGTGTTGCATATAGATTTCTAGTGATTAAATCTAAAGTCTCAACGTTCAGCCTTGACACTGTTATTGAATCCAATGATCTTTAGTGCTGAAGGAATTTTTCCTTATGAGAAAAAGAAACAGAGACCATCAAGAAAGCGGTCGTATACGATGGAATTTACACTCTTCAAATATCGAGAATGAAGATATGGAACCTAGAGGAAAAGAATGAAAATCAAAAAATTTTGAACGGACTTTGTGTTTCTTAGCGAAGATGAACCACGAACTTATGAAGCAATGAGTTCACCGAAGCTCCTTTATGGAAGAAGCGATTAACCGGTGAAGTTGAATCGACTTTGCATAGCCACACTTGCAGGGTGGTTGAATTTACCTCAGAAATAAAACCATAGGTTATAAATGGATTTTCAAAGGAAATTAAAGAAACTGACGATTACGGTGATAAATTTAAAACGCGTCCCAGTTGCTAAAGGATATTGGCAAAAGGAAGGGTTGAATTATTTCGACACTTATTCTCCAGTTTCAAGAATAACATCTATAAGGATGTTAATTGCAATAGCTGCTTTAAACAATATGGAAATACATCAAATGGATGTTAAAACAGCTTTCTTAAATGGAGAATTAGATGAAGAAGTATATATGGACCCATAGGAAAGGTTGTGGTTAAAAAGATTCGAACACAAAGTTTACAGTAAACTTGTAAAGTCACTTTATGGACTTGGCAAGCACCTAGCGATTAACCACGATAAATTCGATCATACAACCAATGCTCACTTACGGTTTTAAAATAAATAAAGTGTGACAAATATCTTATCTATAAAAAAACATAGAGAACTCTTGCGTCTTGGTGTGCTTTTATGTTGATGATATACTTATAATGGGAACAACAAATAAGGATCGATAAATTCAACTAAAAAGATATTGATTATAGCTTTGAGAATGAAGATTTAGGTGAAAGCAGTGTCATCCTAGAATTCAAATCAAAAGAACTGAATGATGAACCTTACTCAATCTCATTATATTGGAAAAATATTAAAACGGTTTAATCAATATGATTGTAAATCGGCTCTAATTCCATTTGATGCAAATTGAAAATTAATGAAAAATACTAGAGATGCAATTTGTTAATTGGAGTATTTTCAGGTAATTGGAAGCCTAATGTATTTAATGAATTCTACTAAAACAGAATGTTGGTTATTCAGTTAATAGACTTAGTAAATATACAAGCGATCTGGGCCCAGAGATGATGAATATAGTAAGTTCAATATTTAAAATATACTTTAAACTTTACAGGCTGCATTATCGAAAATATCCACAGTTTTAGAAGGATATGGTAAACAAATTGGATTTACGACAATATAAAAAACCAAGTCAGTGGATATACTTCTACGTTTGGTGTTGCGTTATCATGAAGTCCTCAAGCAGACGTGCATATACGATCTACTATGGAATTAGAGTTTGCTGTAACATATTGAACAAAAATTTGTTGAAGAAGTAGAATGGATTGATGATACTCTAGAGAACATTCAGAGTCAGCCTAAACACATGACAACTATTTGTATAAATTGTGACAATGTGACTCAAGCTAGAGCTAAAAATAGCATTAATACAATGGCAAGTCAAGGCATAATGGCGTGAACATAATACAATAAGACAATTGTCTCTAATGGAATTATTTCCATTCAATATGAAGTCAAAGGAAAATATTGTGATCCTTTGTGAAAGGCCTACCTAGAGGCAGAAATTGAATTACATGACGAGTAATGGGTTTAATGCCAGTAAATGAATATAATCAAGCGGAAACCTAACCTAGCGTTTGGAGATCTCATGGTCTAGGTGCCACAAGTGGTTACCTCTTCTCAGAACGATGTTTTGGTTTTCTTGATATTATCATTTGTTGTATTTTGGACCCGGTTATATGACGAAATATATGAGCGGATATAAGAGAATTGAAATCTATGATCTTAAGTCGATATTTTGTAAAATTAAGTCATTATCATTTTTAGTATTAATAGTAATACTCGAATATATCTTTGCAAGATAATATTAAGACACTCAACATTCAAATGTTGTTAAATATATTCCTTCTTTTTATGACAATAATCCATATTATTTTAAATACTAAAATTCCATGTCTTTTTTAAAAAGTAATTTTATATACATTCTTTTTTTAATACTCATATTGGTTATGAATTACTGTAAATAAATAGGTGGTGAAAGGACAAATAACAGATCATTGAAGATTAATAAGTAATATCAAATGTGTGTGTTGCAAGATAATATTAAGACACTCAACATTTAAATATTGTTAAATATACTCCTTTTTTTTTTTCTGGACAATATTCCATATTATTTTTTTAAATACTAAAATTCCATGTCTTTTTAAAAGTAATTTCTATGTCACATTCTTTTTAATACTCATGTGGATTATAGTACTGTAAATAAATAGGTGGTGAACGACAAATAACGAATCATTGAAAGAAGATCAGGTTAATAAAAAATTTGATTTAAAGTGAGAATGTTGAGGAAGTAGCTCAAGTTTATAATTATTAATTTTTGTAAGAAGGTGTAAATTACTATATATATATATATATATATATATATATATATATATATATATATATATATATATATATATATATATATATATATAAGTGATTAAAAATTTGAATGATTTTAGAATTAGGCTTACAGTGAGATCAGACAAAAGAAGTAGTTATTTATTGTCCCCTCTCTCTCTCGTTTTGCCTTTTTAAATATATTAATGGCATGATTCTTGAAGCTTAAAGTGCAACATGTGAAATTTAAGTGTAATAAATCCAAAAATTCTCATTATTAGATGTTTCAAAATCAGGGTTGTTATTTTGTCACATCTCCAACATCCTTATTATTAGATGTTTCAAGATCAGGGAGTTCTCTATGGCACTCAAATCTGCCTTTTTATCCATCATATATGTATACAACTAATTAGGCTTATGGTTTTGAAAGGGCACGAGCCATAGTGCTGAATCCAATTCATTTATGACCTTGGGGTTTGATATGGTCGTCGATTCAGAGTCATACAGGTTAAATAAGATTCAACGATCGTTAACTCAGCTGGTAATGATTTGTGGTGTCAGCGATTAATAAAAATATCAATAAGTTGACATTTGGTTTTCGTTATCTTGTCTTTTCATTTTTTTAAACCATTATTTATCTTTTGAATTGTTCATTTTATTTATTATTATTATTATTATTATTAGTAAGTGTTTTCATAGATATAATAGTTATAATGATATTACTATTTTGAATCATATTATTAAAGTCATTAAGCCTAGAACAAATAGTAAAACATATATCATAGATAAAATGTTCTTATCCGTTATATAATGTGTTCTTATTCTTAAATGTTAATAACAATTGATTGGATATACGGAAGAACCATAAATGACTCAAAAACAAAATATTATAATGAAATATGTAAAGTAAATAGATGTAAAAAAAATTAAGGATTGTAACAAGGTGATCGATTGTTTGGATAGCCACAATGACTAGGATGGCACCTGACCCGACCAAGTATGCAGCCCTAACCATTCTTTGTCTGAATAGTTAACTCCACCACCATTGTTTTTCATAAAAGTGTAGTCATTATTAACAACAGAAAATCAAGTTACACGTTTAACATGTAATAATTGATGTCAAAAAAACAAAAAAAACATGTCATGTAATATGAAAAGGTAGTCTTGAAAGTAAAGAATATTGCAGTTTTCTATCAACCTCACAATTAGAAATATGAAATTATTACTATGTACACGTTCGTTATTGAATCTTGTTTATTTACTTCATTTTCATGTTAAAATGATAAAAAAAATATTTTAATATACTTTTAATTAGTTTTTAAAATTAATTATATAAAAATACATGTTCAATTTATTTATTATAAGGAGATTTATAAAATCGGTGGAATTTGAAATTTATAAGGCATCTTTGACTGTGAAGAACAAATTCGTTAATTAGTGGGATCCTCCTATGCATACTGTTTTGTGTGAACAGTTTCATCTTCTGTTGGGAAATGGATTTTTATTTTGACACATTTTCTATTAAACTAATAAATAATTATAATTAGGAAAAAACTAAAGAAAAGAGAAATAGAAAGTTTGTCAGCTCTGATTCTCAAGTTGGGTTTGAGAGCTCTTGTTTGGGCAGTCGGCTAAACCCTTCGCCTCCGTTGCCTGAAAATACGAGTGTACCAAAAGTCAGACAAAACATAATATATATTTAGGTCAAGAGACATACTCATTATTATCAACCTTCTCCTTCATCATTTTGTCTTAATTTTGTTCTTTCTTCTGCTATATACAACTTCTTCTTTTTTAGTACCTGGAAGGATTTAATCACTCGAGTTCTTTTGATGGAATGAGTATCCCCTCAGAATTAGGTGGCTGAAATGGCCCAACCTTCGGTGATCCTCGCCACCGCCAGCTACGATCACACAATCAGGTTCTGGGAAGCCGAGAGTGGTCGGTGCTACCGGACTATTCAGTATCCGGAATCTGTAAGTCTTTTTTTTTATTCTTAACCAATCTGTTATTGTAATTTGGTGCTCTGTCGTTTGATTCTGAGTGTTTTTGGTTTTTGACGGCCAAGGGAAATTGAATTGGTTTGAGTTTCAAGGTATTTGGAAAAAAATAATACCGGACATTAATGAAATCAAGAATAGTCAAAAGGGTTCTACAGAAAAAATGTTCAATGATTCTGACATTTGTTTTTGATCAATTTCAATGGTCATCATACTGGGTGGAAAAAAAATTGAGAATGTTCTTAGGCAACCGTGTTCAAAGTGGATGGTTTGAACTCAAGCAGGGGCAATAGGCCCTGTGTCAAGGTTTGATTTTGGGGTGGGGTCAGAAAGGGAAGGAAAAGGAAGAAGTCTAGCTTTTAAGTAATTTGGGCCTTTAGGAAATTACATTCATGAAGTCTTATTGTGATCTTGAAAATGCAGAATGTTAATCGTCTTGAGATAACCCCGAATAAGAAGTACTTGGCTGCAGCTGGAAATCCCCATATTCGACTATTTGACATTAACTCCAGCAGCCCCCAACCTGTATGTCTGCCATTTCATTTCCTACCTATTTTGTTTATGAAGTACATGCAATCAATTTCCGTTGTGATAATCACTTCGTTTCAATGTTAGATCATGAGCTATGAATCACATACCAATAATGTCACAGCAGTGGGGTTTCAATGTGATGGAAATTGGATGTATTCCGGTTCAGAAGATGGCACTGTAAAGATTTGGGATTTGAGGTAAGCAAAAGTAAGTAAGTGAGCAAAATATTAGTCACTGTCTAAGGTATTCCTTCCTAAATACTTGCAAGTTCTTTCTGGTGTATTCTCATGTGCCTTCTTATTTACCCTCTATATATTTCTATGGTTTTATTCTCACTTTATAAGTTAATTTTAGGGCTCCTGGGTGTCAACGGGAGTATGAAAGCCGTGCAGCCGTTAACACTGTGGTCCTGCATCCAAACCAGGTGATATTATATGAGATTTTTTAATATCATTTAACTTTCTTATTAACCAGTGATTGGTTTGTGGATGTTTGGAGATTAGATAATTAGCTAACTATATTTCTTTTGGGCTGGTTAGGACCTAAATAAGAGGAGACAGTAAGTGAGATTTTGTGGCTTATAGAACAGAAGGGGATTAAGAATGGGATGGGAATTAAGAAACAAATCTTAGGGTCTCTAAGGCCTATATGTTCCTTTAAATTTGAACATGGATGCCTTCAAATTTGTCTACCCATTCTCTAGAGCATGAGATTTTTGGTAATTGCTTCTATACTTCGACCTTGACTTTCAATCTTATAGAGACTCATTTATGTCAAAAGGGAAGATAAAATATTCTAATACTTCAAAAAAAATTCTAATTCTTTAATTTAATAAACAGAAACATGATAAAAACTGCTGATAATAGCCTTACAAAATTTTCATGTGTTTGTGTTAATGGGATTTAGTTTAAAGAAGTAGAATGGCAGCTCAAGCATTTTATCTCTTGGTTTAAAGATGCAATGATCTTTGCTAACTTTGTCCATGTATAGTTTAATTTCTTTGATGGCTGTGACCATAGGCATGAGCTTCGTTCCCTTTTTTTGTTTCATTTTCTTGTCAAAACCAAATGATACCATAATATCTCATTTTGATAATTTATTTCATGCAGACGGAACTGATATCTGGAGACCAAAATGGAAATATTCGAGTTTGGGATTTGATAGCAAATTCATGCAGCTGTGAATTGGTAATTGCTGAGTTAATTCCTGAATATCAGTACATGTGTAGAATTTCAGTTTGATTTTGATCCTATGAAATTCCACAAGAAAGATCAATTCATGGCCACTCCTATTAATCTTTTTTTTTTTTATAACCGTGGATGTCCAAGCCACTTTTACGCGCACTTTAATTAATTCCATTTGCGCCGATGACTCAGTCGGGTAAGCCTCTCCAAATGACACCCCCAGTGACTCAAAACTGTAATCTCTCGCACCCATCCTTAGAGCTTTACGTCATCTAAGCTACCCCTTGGGGGTGGTCACTCCTATTAATCTTAGTAGTTATTTTTTGAAGATTATGTGGAGAAAATCCACCAAATGAAAAAAATAAATGAATAAAAACAGACCTAAATAACATGCTAAGCTCTGATATTTCATTCAGTTGAAAACAGTATCAGAAGTTCCTGAAACACTTATCAAAGAAAAAAAAGTGTCAAAAGTTCCTGAAACTGTTCTGTCTGATATAGATTTTCACAATGAATGAACAAACTTTTCTAGCGGACTAGATTCTTCCATTTTCATTAAACCTTATTTTATCACTTTGTGGCATTCTTCTTAATAGGTCAATCCATGAGAGTATGTACTTGGTTTTTTTTGTTACTACTGCCCTAAGGGGCTGCCAAGTAAACATGCAAAGGAAATTTTTTGATTTCTTTACTAGTTTTACTGTGTAAAATTAGGTACTTAGAGGGAAGATACAGCTGTGCGTTCTCTTACTGTAATGTGGGATGGGAGCTTGGTTGTAGCTGCAAATAATCGTGGAACATGCTATGTCTGGCGCTTGATGCGAGGGACCCAGGTATAAAGGATACTTTTCTCTTATGATTGTTTTGAATTCTCTATAACCGATTGACTCCTTGTTTAGTTTGTTTATATATAATTTTGTTCTTGATGATTCAGCTGACAGAACACCCTTTTCCTACTGCAGACTATGACCAATTTTGAACCACTTCATAAACTTCAAGCACACAATGGCTATATTCTTAAGTGTTTGCTTTCTCCTGAGCTTTGTGACCCTCAACGGTAATTAACTCCCCTGGAGAACAAAGTGTTTTTCTGTAATTAACTCCAATTTGCACTCTGGGCTTCGTAATTGAACCATTGAACCTTATATAATGATTAATGTTTTCTTCTAGATATCTGGCTACAGCATCATCTGATCATACCGTTAAGATATGGAATGTGGATGGTTTCACCTTAGAGAAAACTCTAACTGGTAATTTAAATCGATATCCTTTTAAAGCCTCATCGTCTTTTTTTGTTTTTCCACCAATTTGTTTCTTTGATTCTTTCTTTTCCCCTGTGGTTCTGAGGGAGGTTGTTATAAGACTCATCTCTGAAGGACCAGAGTGGCTTCTTTCTATTGCCCTGACTTATAATTCCTTATGTCATTTATATTAACCAGGACACCAGAGGTGGGTTTGGGACTGTGTCTTTTCTTGCCAATGGTGAATATCTAACCACAGGTACTGAATTTTTTGACATCTATTCAATGGTATGTCATGATATAAGCACTTTGTTCTACAAGATTCAATCAATTTTCCATCCCACTTGTATTCCACTTGAGCCTGGCCTCAAAGGCTATCATTTATTCAATATATTTGTTGGTAATTTTACTGGGTCCTTTTTTCATCCCACCCCCTTACCATTTCTTGAGCTTAGCCTAAAGGGGCTTATCACTTATTCAACATATATGTTGGTCATTTAATATGGGCTTGTTAGTTTTCATCTGTTTGCCATTGCCATTTGCAGGCTTCTCCGATAGTTTACGGCCAGACTTTGGAGACTGTCAGCAGGAGAAGCCATCAGGGTATTCCAGGGGCACCACAAAGCAACAGTATGCTGTGCCCTCAACGATGGCCCTGAATATTTGTCATCTTGAACCCTTATCTCATATACACAATGTTGAATAGTGTGGAAAGAGCTGTTTATTTCTTGCCTTGTATTATCATGGAAAGAAGAGGCAAAACTTTGCCCTACTGCTTTGCAAACACCATATGATTTTGTTCAGTATTTTTGCATTTCTTGACATGGATTCTTTACCTCCTAGTTATTAAATCTTCCAAGCATATGATTTTAAGTCCAGACAAAATTAAAATCAAAACCCAAATTAAATGCAAACTCTTTTGTAATAAACTGCCTCAAATCATCATATTAGATACTTGGGTAGGGTTACACAATGGTCATTGGATTGAGTTCGACCGTTAACTTCAACACCTTAGTGCCTATAAAATTAAAATGTCAACAGTTTACATGCATTCTTATCAATCATACTGTATAGTAAAAATTGACGTATAACCATGTCATGTGATTAATAAAGTAACTTCAATAAATATGTATACTTAAATTATACTTCTTTTAAAACAACAAAAACAAGTAAAAGGTGGGAAGGAGCTATGAATCTCTTGCAGGTGCTATTATAACATACTATACAAAGTAAATAGATATAAAATAAATTACTAAGGCAGGTACGCCAACATAATATACAAAGTAAATAGATATAAAATAAGTTTTAAGGCGATAAAAATAAGTTCCTTCCAATAAAAATAGAAATTGGGTAATATGGATGACAATAATAGAAAGTAAACCAAAGTGTATATACATAACCAAAATTCACTAGAAACAAGAAAACTCTAATCAAGATCATGAGACGAGTTCATGATCGATAACAGGTGGCACGGCAAATAGGGCATACCATATTCTTCCTGAACCATAAGTCAATGCATGCTCTATGGAAGACATGGGCGCATTCTGGAAGAACCTTAGCTATCTCTCCATCTTTAATATCTTCCAAGCAAATCACACATTCATTAATGTTGCCCTTCAGTACTCCAGCTTCCTCTGCCCAACTTTTATCATACACAAAGCTTGGTGCTACTTCAAGATTTGTAGCTCCGGTTTCGATATCCGGCTCCGTCTGAGTTTGACGAGCATCTATCCATCTGAGGAAACATTTGCTCAAACTGTAGATCATGAAGAGAACAAAAAACAGGAACACTGGGTTGCCAAATATAACTAAGAAGACATCAATTATGAAATCGACATGATCATCAGCATTAGAAAGAGGAGGGAAAGGTGGTGGTGGTGGTTGTGGAACAGGTTGAGAAGACCGGAGGAGCCTCATGGATGATTTTGAGATTATAGATTGAAGGAGAGAAGTCTGATAATCCGGAATATATCCGAATTACAGACCTATATGTATACTCCTATATTCCCAATTAGATAAGGAATCTTCTGCCCTATTCCTATCATGTTTACTATTTTTTATGTTATAATAACAATACTAAAACATCAACGCATCTATTCCTCGTCAAAGACATCTATTATTAAAAAAAAATTTGAGCAATACTTAATTATTATTTTTCATCGTGTAGTCAGATATAAATTGAATTTTGAAGAAGAAGGAGACTAAAAAATAAAGAAAACATATGTTTAAACTCGTTGAATTGATTTTTTTAAATAAAATTTATTATCTTATGAATAGTTTTAAAATGGATTTTAAACAGCCATGGATAGATTTTTTTAATATTTAAATTTGATTTAATTATTTTAATTAGAAGATTTTAAGAGTTTAGTATGTTTATCCAAAGTAGTGTTGTTGTTTTATCTAGTATAATTTCTTTTGAGAAATATTAATTTTGAGGAGGAAATAATGGGTTTCTTATTGAAAGTTTTATATCGATGATAAGGATATTTATAAGCCTTAAAGCTTTTTTTTTTTTTTCTGAAAAGTATTTCCTAAATCTTTAAAATAATAATAAGATAATATTTCTAACTCTTATCAAATTCTTCCAAAAAAAAAAAAAACTCTTGTCAAATTAAATAAATTTTAAAACTTATAGTTCAATCATAATAATTTTTTTAAATGTTAAAGTTAAGTATGGTGGGCATTTATTTTTATTTTTTTTGAGAAAAGGTACAAGGCATTTATAAACACCAACTCAATTTATGGTACGTACTATAATTAGAAAATAATTGAATTTTAAATTCAAAAAAGTTAGAGTCTACTTGGGTAACTATTTCCAAAAACGGGTTACAAAGAAAATCTTTGACAAAAATTTAAAATAATTTTTTTATATATTTATAAATAATGACTATTTTGAAAATCTAAAATAATTAGAAACACCAAACTCAATTTATGGTACTCTACTATAATTAGAAAATAATTGGAATTTTAAATCCAAAAAACGGTTACAAAGAAAATATTGGAAAAAAATTTAATTTTTTTTATAAAATAATGACTATCTGAAAATCTAAAATATTTATTTTCAAAACAAATCTTAAAATGTTTTTTTCGTTATTTTTATATATTATAATATGTTTCAAACCATTTTTATATGTGTAATTTTAATTATTCTATATATCTGTATAATTTTTTGTAAAACAACTATAACAAAACAAATGAAAATAAATAATAACAAGCTAGAAAGAGGTTATTCGAAAACACCTTAGTTTTTTTGTTTTTAAGAATAAAAAATAGAAAACATTTTTTGGTTACTAAGCACGATTTTCTAGTTATCTGTTACGAAGGGTAGAAAATTGTTTTCTCATAAAAAATATTTAAATTTTATTTCTGAAGTCAATTTATTCTTTTTTAATTTTGAAACAAAGCTTCAATTTTATTCTTATGTACAGTTCATTGTAAATATTTACCAAAAAAGAAAATAAGAGAAGAGGGTGGGTAGAATTTCTGGTGATCTTATTGCATTCACATAAGACATGATGGAATAAGAAAGTTACATATATTATTTATTTTGAAGGAAATAAAGTTTAAAAGGATATACCATTTTTTTTCTATTTTTTGGATCTAAAATTTGTTAATATTTTCTAATTATTTCATTTTCAGTTGTCTTTACAAATGTTATTATGTTTTAAAAAATAGAAAATAGTAGATGAGAAAAATTTATCCCTATTTTATGTATTTGATAAATATTCATTATAAATAATTAACAGAATAATTTATATTCAATCATATACATATGATGTATATTTTATTTATCATTATTATTGTTTGTATTTGATAAATATTCATCTTTATTTTCATTTTAATCGAAATAAAATGTAAAAGTGAATATTATGAATGGTTTTTTTATTCTTTTAAATATTTATTTTTATCAATATATAGTTGAAGTATCATATCCTTCGATTTCCACCTGAAAAAAAAATTCTAATTAAATAAAAAGTGTTGTGAAATTATTATAAAGTGCAAAGTTAAAGAGAAGTATACTATTCCCTTTTTGTACACAACAAGAAAAAAGAGGAAAAGAAAGGGAACTTAGAAATGAGTAAGAAAGAGAGAGATAAAATTGAGGGAGAGAGCTTTCTTCTCTTCCTTTCTTCCTTTCTGAAAAGTATGTTACTGTACAAAGAAGTGGGAGAGCCTTTTGAGTGACTTACCTAATTCCCTTATACATGAACCAAATAAATGAGGTTCTTAAAGGAATTCATGAAAGCTTTTCATGAATTGACTTTATTCATTTGGTCATTCATTCCTATTCAATAGGTTATTAGTTCATGCATGCCATTATTCACCACACGAATAAACTTTATTTACAACACTTCTCACGACCACCATTAAGAATAAACTTTGCCAGGGACTAATTCTCAAGTAAAAACCTTGCTAAGAAAACTCAAAGGGACAAAACCATCGAAGGAAAAAAGAGTGTAAAGACACTAATTTTCATTATGCTCCCTCATGTCAACATCCTTTACTTTTCGTAGATTCCAACCTTGTAAATTAATTTCGAACGCTGAAGCTCTGTGAATGCCTTTGTGAATAGGATCCGCTAGGATTATCACTGATCAGATTTGTCAGACATCAATTTCACCATTCTTCCGAAGCCTGCGTATGTAAAAATTTCGCTAAATGCTGGCTTGGGTTCTATCTCCTTTGATGTAACCTCCTTTGATTTGTGCAACGTATGCAAAGATTGCTCTCTTCAAATAATATTGTCAGTTTGTTCGACAAGAGGAGCCACATGATTCTTGAATATGGTGGATCATCGCATCTAATATATGCATTCACTGACAGCTTCGTGGAATTGCAAGAATTCAACGATGGATGACAGAAATGCATCATTGTCTCGTCACAAATCTCCATGAGAGATGCTAGCCCATCAGGTAGCTTAAAAAAACATACCCGCTTCAGGATCTAATTTACGCGAAGATTCGAAAGAGTATTCAGACTGCATATCCAAAAGAGTTTTCTTCGACTTGTGAATAAAGCCCATATTTGTAGTTCACGAGATAGCTTAACATATGTCGATACCTTCCAATGTCTTCTGTTGGAGCTTAACTGTGACCGCTAATAAATTCACGTAGTGCCAATATCTCGGTCTTGTACACTAGCAAGATACATATGCACCACGAAGACCAAGATATTAGACTTCAGACTGGCGTAATTCTCACAATTCTTTCACAAGGACGAAATGGGTCATTTTTCACATCAAGTGATCTAACAATCCATAGGTGAGCTTTAATGATGTGCTTTATCCATATTAAAACGCTTCAAGATTTTCTTAATATATGTTGATTGATGAACTAAATACTATTTGGAAAATGCTCGATCTGCAAAAGCCTGATGCAAAAATTTTGTTTTTCCAAGATCTTTCATTTCAAATTTTCTTTTAAATATTCTCGTTTTGCGGAGCTCTTCAGAGTTCCAACAAGATTTAAATCATCAACATAAATGAAGAATAATTGCAAATCCGCTTCGATTTTCTAATGAAAACGCATGACATATGTGTGGTTATTCACATACCCTTTTAGTAAATATTCACTAAGGCGATTGTACCACATGCGTCCGGATTGTTTTAATCCATACAAAGATCTTTGTAGCTTAATTGATAACATGCTACGAGGTTTTGTACTAACTGCCGCGCTTTAAATCCTTCGGTGTGATTTTCATGTATATCAATGCTTATGGATCCATAAATATGCAGGATAATATCCATGAGACGCATATCAAGCTCTTTCGATACCAAGAACTTATCAAAAGCGAAATGTGATTGCGGCCCATAACAGAATATGTTTCCCCTCATAGTCAATGCCGTGTCTGCGGAGAAACTTTGTGCTACTAATCGCGCCTTATACCTTACATATCATCATTATTCCTATCGCCAGACAAATACCCATTTGTTCCCAACAGTTTTATACTTTTGCGTGTTTGGACTACAAGTCCAAAAACATCTCGCTTTATCAAATGAATGTAATCACCGCATTGCCTCCATTTAGGCCAATCTCATTTCTTCAAGGTCACATTCATTCGTATTTTGTGGCTCCGATCATCACCATTTTGTATGATGTCTAAGGCCACTTGAAAGCAAAAATATTATTCACATCAAAAATTATTTTGATCCTATTTTTCACCCTCGTGCACATAACTTATTGAGATCTCATTATTTTCGTGTACTGCATTCTTCTTGGCTATTTTGTTCATTTTGTATTCTTCAGGATTTGGTTTTCAATATTCGACTCTTCACACTATTTTGCTTTCCCATTTGCTCTCCGCTTCCGGAGTTATTACGCTTTGATCCAATGGGTCTCCCACGCTCTGCCAAAGTTTTAGACTCAAATGCTTTTGTCCTTCGCTGATATCAACCCGTGGCCGAACATTTGGTAGCCGTGAGCATGCGACTTTGTCACTTTCTTTGTATCAACAAATGCATCTCGTAATTGATTTCAGCATTTTGCAAATGAATGATCATTTGAACTTCCAGTTCACATTGATTAGTACGTTGATCAAGATGAGATAATGTAGATGCATTCCAAGTGATCTCATGTCGTCCTTATGGGATCGACTTTCCCCTCTAATTGTGGGAACACTGTTTCATTAAATGATGTTTCAAAGAAATCGTGCCTAAAAACATTTCCTGTCATGGGTTCCAAATATTTTATGATAGACGACGAATCAAAACCTACATAAATCTTAATTCTACGTTGGGGACCCATCTTGGTGCGTTATGTAGGTGCAATTGGTACATAGACCGCACAACCAAAATTCAGAACGAGAAATATTTGCTGTGTACCAAGTACAAGTTGTGAAGGGAGTACTATGGTAAGATGTTGGTCTAATTCTTATTAGACTCGCAAAGATGCATAATAGCATGTCCCTTCATGTAGATCGGTACCTAGTTTTCATCAATAATGGTCCGCTATTAATTGAAGACGCTTTAATCAATGGATCTTACTAAAACCATTTTGGGTATGAACATGAGCAAATAAGAACGTGTTTCAACATTTATCCCAATTCGACATATACAAAATTATCGGTTTCTGGGGATGTGCACCACCAAGATTATCAAGTCTAATGGTCTTAATTGATAGTCTCAAAATGTGCTCTAATTTAATTATTTGTCCAAGGAGCTCCCGCAGCAACACATTAAGGCAGAAAGAAGACACACATGTGACCATTTCCAGCGGAGGCATCTATTAGGACCATAAAATTACGAAAAGGTCCACATATATCCCCATGTATTCTTTTCTAAAAGACCGTTGACTCGTATATGATTTTATTAATGTACTGGGCTTGACACATTAACTTCATCTTGGCGAACAAGCTTCACAAGAAAGTTCATTTTGGCAAAAGAATCTTCCCTGCCTCTTTAAATTCGATGCCTATTTGAGTGTTCTATGATTCACCGTGACATTGAAGATCCAGGATGACTAAGTTCTGGCTATGCCAAAGATTGTAAATCTGGGTCGTTGAACTTCCTCGTCTACGATAACATTTGATTCAATAGACTTTATGGTCGTATGATATGCAACCCGTAGGAGAATGCTAAGAGCTTTTCGCAACAATCTTTTTCCGTAAATTATAGAGGTAATATATAAACATTCTTATTACTCATTCATAGTTTCATATGATATCCATTTCTCGCGGATATCTTAAAACTCAAGAAATTTCTTCCGGATTCGCTTAGAATATAATGCATCATTTATATGAAATCGTTCCATTTGGTAGTACTATGTTTGCTCTTTCGGAGCCTTCAATTAAATTTGATGTACTGTATATTGTACTAACACTGTGTTTGTTGTTATTAAATTGAAGAAATATATTTTTTCTCATATTGTATGTGTGGTTGCGCAATCGCCAGTGACATACATCACTCTCATTCATCTTCAAATTCAAGAACACTTATATTTAGAGAAAAATACAAAATTACATTTAAACACACCAAAATAAATTACATCAAAATAAGATACACCCCAAAATAAAATACATATACTTATTTAACATTGTCATTTACATCATCTATTAAATAATCTAAATTCTCACTTGGACCTATAAGGAAATCATTATCAAAATATGATAGGTTCATTCCATTACTGTCTGTGAAATTCATTTCTATTTTCTTTCCATTTTCTTTTAATGATGCTTGATATAGATCTACTAGATGCTTGGCCGTACGAAAGGTACGAGACCAGTGTCCTTCCATACCACATCTATAACATGTGTCTTGAGGAGCCTTGGATTTTTTCTTTGCACTTTCTCCATTTTCTTGTCTAAGCTCATTATTATTCCACTTCTGGTGGTGAAACGGAGCTTTTCTTTTCTGATAAGAAGAAGAATTGTTATATTGCCTGAATTCCGCCGACTTCGATCACGACCACGACCACGTCCCTGGCCCACGCCCATAATTCGTAATGCATATCGCATTTACTGGAATGCTCGCATCCAGCTGGACTCGATCGATGATTTTTCACAAGAGCTCATTATTTTGTTCAAATTTACTAGAAGACATGATATTAATCGGAGAATATTGTCTTCAGAAATCTATACGCTCCGATATTGTCGCCGCAGGAGCACATTCGAGGCGTGAAACGCTGTAAACGCTTCGCATGTCTTCTTCTCGTGATATTTTTCTCCGCAGCTTCAATCGAGCTTATTTTAAATAAAGCAGAGTTATATTCGCTTAATCGGCTTTAAAGTCTTGCAACCTCTCGTGTGCATCCAAATACAATGAGGTAATAACGCGACGCAAGACGCATCAGCTTCTAGAAAAGGTAACGTTATTTTATTTTGTGCAAAAATCATTTTCAATTTATCATATAGTGTTTACCAAAAATGTCAAAAATTTCATCTCTCAATTTTATTGCACTTGACATTTCTGGTAAAAACTATCTATCTTGGGTCCTAGATGCTAATGACCAGTGTTATATTCGCTAACTGTTTTAAAGTCTTGCAACCTCAGTATATCCAAATACACAGCTTCTGTGAAACTGGCCAAATTTTTGGTGGTCAAATCTCTTCTTCTAATTCACCCATAAAATAAGAGTGATCTTTACAAATTTAAATACCAATTTTAAGATCCTCATGCAGATGCGTTCCATGAAAATTAGTGTTTTTGCACCTGCCTGCAGTACCTTTGATTTTTATTTAATGGTTTAAGATTTAAATTTCTAAATTTATCTCAAGATTCAGACCTAAGATAGATAGCACTTAAATGTCGTCATAATAAACCCTGGAGATGAAATTTTTGACATTTTGGTAAACACTATGATAAATTGAAATGATTTTTGCACAAAATAAAATAACGTTATCTTTCAGAGCAGTAGTCGCATCGATAACGCTGCTGCGGAAATTATTATAAAATGCAAAGTTAAAGAGAAGTATACTATTCCCTTTTTGTACACAACAAGAAAAAGATGGTTAAAGGAACTTAGAAACATGAAAAGAGAGATAAACTGAGGAAGAGAGCTTTCTTCTTCCTTTCTTCCTTCGAAAAGATGCCATCAGACAAAGAGGTGAGAAATTCCTTTTATAGACTTACCTAATTCCTTTACATACTTAACCAAATAAATGAGGTTCATGTTTTAATTCACGTAAAGCCTCATGAATCATTTTTATTCATTCGGGGTCATTCATTCCTAGTCTCATCAAAGTTATTAGGTTCATGTATGTGGTCATTCACCGCATGAATAAATCCTTTATTTACAACAAAAAGAAAACTGATTTTTGCCTACAATTTGGATAAAAAGTAATCATGAAAATGGGAAATAGTTCTTGCTCTATTACTGCTATTATATTATGGAAATATGATTGGATATAATGACAATCCACTTTAGATAATTAGAAATTTGATTGGATGTAGTGATAACCTATTTTGAATGATTAGTAGTCAAGACCGATAAGCATAAAACGAAAGGAATAACAATGTGAAAAATAAAATAAAATCAAAAAAGAAAGAAAAAGGGCGAAACAATTACAGAAAGTACATTTGTATACAATTAAAGTATTAACTTAAAGACAAAGAAGTTAAAGAATGGGAAGCACATGTGTTTATGTTGGATTTTGATCCAGAATACGACAATCAATGAATATAGGGATGTGCCAAAAAATTATAGTATTTATAAACTAAAATTGTGTTGAAATCTAACTTCTGCTTAAGTGAAAAATTAATTCCCCAATTCCCTTTACAGTTCCCTAGAATCTAAGTGAAAAATGTTTTCAAATTTGATTATATTGAAGCTACAAGAGAAAACTATATGACATTAAAAGATAACAAATTAATACGTAATGGATTAAATGAAATACTAAACAAGAAAATTTAAGTAACAAATGCTTAGCAGAAAACATGTAACTAAATTGTAGATCTCGACAATATAAATGGAGCAGACTCCGGTAGAAACATGCTATAAATTAATGCCGAATGCTCGCTTTGAGTGTCAGGCCGACGATCGATTTGCTCCGTCTCGCTTCCTAATATCAGCTTCTCCTTTATAAGATTCCTCGAATAACGCCCAACCCACCTTCTAGTAACGGCTCATGACTTCATTGTAGCTGTTCAAGCTCACTCTATCTACTAAAAGCCTTGTTTCCTATAGCCTTTCCTCATTTCTAATAACTACCACTTTAGTTTGGGCCACTTACTTTACTATAAAAATTTAATTCACTTGCTTTGAGACAAAGTCTCATTATTCTAACCTGACCACTTTGACAAATTAAAGAATTTCATAAATGTCCTTAAACCCTTGACATGGGCCGATTGAAGATGGACTTAGGCTTTCTGACCGATCAATTGGCTTCGACTTGATATATCCATCTCGAATTCCATCAACTACTACTCAACATGATTCAACATGATCCAAAAAATAATTAGCTTTCAGATAGAGGTACTACCTTAATTAATTAAGGAATTATTTAATTATCTGTAATGAATATCTTAAATAATTTGTTAAGGTAGTAACTAGACTTAGTTAAGATAGTACTTTTACTTAAAAGCTTTCACTATTTTTCCTTCTTAACTACGATTTTCTATTTTTTCATACATTTTTTATTTTTATTTCCAAACTAGCCTATCATATACTTTTCCCCAAGACTTACACCTTAAACATGCCCCTCATGAAGGTTGAAACTAAATCATGCTTCGAGACACATCATCATTTGATAAATATATTGAGGCCTGCTAGCTTGGTTGTTAAAAAGCTTTTGAGCCAGCAACACAAGAAATGGATTGGGATTCGAGCTCTTTCGATAACATAATACTAAAGTCATTAGATGATTGCAGCGACAAGATAAAAACAACAGTCCAAAAATCCATAATCCAAACATGAAAGGAAAAAAAATTAGAGTCAGAGAGGGAAGTCTGAGAAACAGAAGGGGACGAAGGCACGGCAGATAGGGCAGGAATTGCTGTTCATCAGCCATGAGACTACACATTCTTTATGGAAGACATGGTCGCATTCCCGAAGAGCCCTTACATAAGTCTCCATCTTTGAAGTCATCCAAGCAGATGGCACATGATTCGATAGTAGTAGTAGTACTAGTGCTGGATTTGTCTCCACCGCCATTGATGCCCTTAAGTTTATCATGCACAAAACCATCTGAAGCTTCCATCATCGCCCTCTTTAATCCCTCCATCAACTCGCCTACCTTTCAGTATCATGAGAACGGAGCCCAAAACGACGACGACGATGATGATGACGATCATTGTATCTGCCGGATATTCCCAAGGCAAGAAAACGCACGTGACCCCAAATACTTTTCTTTAACAGATGATTACTGGAATAGTAAGAAACAATCAAGACAAGGGAAACCATTGAATAATAGGTGGAGGAAGAAGAGTAGAGGAGGAGGGAGCAGCATCATAGAGGTGGGCAGCATGGAGGCTAACTGAACAATCTAAGGTTTCTAATCATGATCTTCACCCACCACACACCTCAGATTCATATAGTCTGTAAGGTGATCAGACTTCTACATTACGCTAGTCCTAGCTCTACAATCCTGATTCACTGTGAATCTAATTATGGAAAGTCCATTCCTTATTATTATTATTTCATTGTTAAGATAAAATTATAAAACTTTCTTTTTTTCAATTAATTATCTAAACTTTTTTTTTAAAATTTTTATTTTGATATATAACTTTACTTTTGTTATTTTAGTTTCTCAACTTATTTTTGTTTAATCAAATGTTTATAATAATAAATTTGTATTCATTTATCTTTATAATTTATTTCATGTCAAGAGTTTCATTCCACCCATCACTTCTTCTATGAGTTTTTTTTATGGGTAAAGGTGCAAAAACTCCTCCTCATGTTTTTGCCCTTTTACCTTTTTTTTTTTTTAATTTTCAAGAATCACACATTCCTTTTTTTTTTTTTTTTTTTATCTAAATACTCAAAATCTTGAATTCCTAAATTTCAAAATGCCTCACTTTCAATTCCCCTTCTAGAACTTCTAGTTTCTAAAAAATCTTCAAATTTTCAGGATTTCTAAAACTTCCTCATTTCATTCCTATAATCTCTTAATTTCTATACAATATTTTGTAAGAAGATTTTGTAATTCCATAAACTTCATTGCTAAAAATCGTTATTATTTTATATTTATTTATAATAGTTTGAAATTTATGTTTAAAATATTTTTCTTCCCCTCACGAAACTGATTTGCTTACAAATCTAACGAAAAAAGAATCTAGAAAATACAAAATAGGAAGATCTCATCTTAACGGAGGTGTAAAAATTGAAACAAGTAATTTTATTTAATTATGGGAAAGATAATTAAGAATAGGATATAAAAAATAAAAAAAGAAGAAGTTAAAATGAAAACAATTTACGATTTTTTCTTTTTTTGTGGTCCGGTGATTTCCGTCTTTCTTTAAATCCAAAGAGGCTTCAAATTAGAATCTCTCTTCCTGGGATCGTTTGGTTTGCTCCTCCCGCAAATCTTCCCTCTCGCAAGAAATCGAAGCCTCCCAAAATCCCTTTTGGAATAGTAGAAAGCAAAAAGGTAATCTTCTTTGTTCTTTGTACTGATCTCTCTGTTGAATGCTCTCTTATGGATGGATGTATAGGCGATGAACCTATCTCTCTCACAAATCTTGAAATTTTTCATCGATTTCTTTTTAATTGGAGATATTGTCGTTTCGATCCATTATGCTTTCATTGTCGGCAAGGATGCTTGTTCTTTCGGATGATTTTATTTTTTGAATCCCTGAAATTTCGCCATAGTTCGTCGTTTTATTTGATTAATATTGTACTCTTAAAATCCCGATCAGTTTGTTATTCTTAATTTCTCAGAACAAATCCCTATGCTTTTTAGCAATTTGGTTTTCAATTACGATATAATTGAAAACCCTAATCAAACTGCTGATAATTTTAGGTTTTCCCTAAAATTTATCTTTATTAATTCTTTGTTCTTGCTCCGAAAACAGTAAAATTCTAATCAGTTCCCCAGTGAGCCCTAAGGTTTGCTACCTATGTTGTTCTGATTTAGATCTCTAATTCAGACCAGCAGAAACTTTTACAAAACGAATAACGGATCCCTTAATCTTTTGTTTATTTTTATTTAGTTTCCATCTCTACTCATTTAATTCAGTTTAGGAAACGATCCTTAGGATTAGTTTAGTTAGTTTCTATTTCTAATCAGTAATTAGAGAGTGTAATGGATTAATATGTGATTAATCATCTTAATAAGGATAATTTATTTTCTTAATAAATTGGTTCTCTCTCCATTAGTAGTTTGATATCTTGATATCTCTTGAGATAATTAAAGCCCTAAGATACGTTAATCCTTATCAGTTCCGTTTGAGAATAGAATTTAATTCAAAACCCTAGTTTGATTTTTTTTTTTGTCAGGTCTAAATATGAAACCCTATTTTGCTTTCATCTTTCTTGTAGGATAAAAGATGCCGGCCACAGCAGGTAGGGTCTGTATGCTCACACACCGGGTACAGTAGTGCTGCCCTTCAAAACCCATGGAATTTGGCAGAGTGCAATTGGTTATGATCCATATGCTCCCAACAAGGATGATGCTAAGAATTCCTCCCAACCCAAGTCATCGAATTCTGAACCAGAGGGTGAGAATGCCTATGCTAGTTTCCAAGGTCTCCTTGCTCTTGCCCGCATAACTGGATCTAATTCGGATGAGACTCGTGGAGCATGCAAGAAATGTGGACGTGTTGGGCATCTCACTTTCCAGTGCCGGAACTTTTGAGCATTGCTGATGATAAAGAAAGACCCAGATGCGATTCAGGCATCAGTTTTGTCTGGTTTGGATAAGTTGAAGGGGCATGTGGGAAAAAAAGTGAATGGTAAGAGTGCAGTTGAGGATGAGAGTGAAAGTGAGGAAGAGGATGAGAGTGAGAGTTCTGACTCTGATGCAGATTCTGAGATTGAGAGGATTATTGCTGGGAGATATGAAAAGAAGGGCAGTAGCAAAGGGAGGTCCTCCAGAAAGAAGGAGCTGTCAGATGATGGGGAATAGATTCCAAGGAGAGGAAGAAGAGAGGTAGGTCAAAGAGAAGGAGTGGGAAGAGGGGAAGTGGTGATTTGGATGATGATGAAAGTGGTAGGAAGAGGAGGAAGGAGAAGAGGAGGAGAAGGAATGATTCATCTGATGAGGAGAAATCATCAGATGAGGATAAGGAGCATAGGCAAAGGAGAAGGAAAAGTAGGAAGGAGAAAAGGAGGAGGAGAAGTCATCACTACTCTGATGATTCGGATTCATCAGGGGATTCTGATAGGCATAAGCGGAAGAGCAGAAGGGCTGCATCATCGTCTGATTCTGATATCAATGGCTCTGATGATTCACGCGTTGGCAGGGGCGCAAAGCGGTCTGAAAAGAGGCATAGGAAACGCCATCACAAACATCATGATTGATGCCCTGACTATGACTGGTAACGCATGATATAATTTTTCTTGAATTATTCCTGCTGTATATGAAGCAAAGTCTTTTTCAGAAATGCTGGTCTGAACATCTGTTTTATGCCTTAGATAAGTAGGAGATGAGAAGAGGAAAAAAAATTTATTGATTTGATTGTTAGTCTGATGATTGAACAAATGTTTCTTTCGCAGGAGTTGGTGTTGTGAGGTATGTGGTTATGGGTGTGTTTGCAGTAATGATACCAACCAGCAATTGCCAATGGGCATATTAATCTTTTATCTCCCGTAGTTGATGATCTGAGCTGCGTGCTTGTGCCCTCATGTGCAAATGCAAAAAACTCGTTTGGTTTTGTGTTGTCATTGTTATCGGTGGTTTGTGTGTCATTTTGCCACACACAGTTGTTCTGATAGTGGCGTTGTTGCCCCTAATATCTCTCTATTATCAAGATTCTAATAGAATTTCTTTTATTATCTTGTACTGCTTACTCGAGATGATTTATGTGGTGCGTCTTTCATACATGGATGGATGATAGATTGGAATCGGCGTCGTTTGGTGGGGTTGGTTTGTCAGAGAATTCTGAAATTTATGGTGGTTTGCCATTTTCAGATGAAATTATAGTCCTTTTTTTTTTTGATAATCAATGAGAAACCTTCATTAAGTAGATAATAAATCAGACATAAACACCTCCAAATCAAGTACGATAAAAGACTTCGTAGAGACTAATACAAACAAGCACGTTTTGCCGTAACATGAGCACAATTTGTTCGTCATTTCTTTACAAACCGAATGTAGTGAATTACCTTTACTCTAAGCATTATCACACTAACCGAAATTAAAAAACCATATTCGAACAAATTAAAAGTGAGAAGACAAACTCGTTAACAACTAATAAAAGAGTCTGACTGAACTCCAAGATCGACCAATTTCAAAGACAGCCTAAAGTAGAGTCTCACCAGTCACACGCTTCAAATTTCTTCTTTCGACACTCACAGATAGCAAGAATGGCTCAGATGATAAATCGAATTCCATCGGGCCCTTCGCAGATCACCATACTAAACCTATACCGATAAATCACTTTAACATAGCTGCATCCAGGTTGCACTTCCAACGGCCACCTAAAGGGCGAGACCAGGTTAGGGGACCATGAACGCGCTGGGTAGCAGAGGAAGATGTACCTCAAGACGCACGACGCCACCCCTGAGATACACATGCCCCAAATTCCATCGCTTCACCGTCGATGAGCATAAAGGAGTTCTCCGCAGCTCACCCGCTGCTCGCATACACACCATAAAAATCGCCATGCATCGAACACATTGTATCGGGCCAAGAGCATCAATCAACTTTAAAGATCCAAACAGCAGCTCCGGTCGCTGGTCAACGTCACTTAACAACATTAGCAGGAAGAGTCTAACACGGCGACGGAACAGCGCAGCTCATAGAATGTGATGCCAATAGTGCCCTGTCCCCGCCCCACACAACACACAACAAGTTGATGTGTCTACGCTTTTATCCAAAGTAGCTTCAACCGACACAGAACGCAACTATTACACAAACGCCCATAAGAAGGAAATTATTTTAGGGGAAGGAACAATTTCCCACAACTTCTTCCAGCTAGAAAGTATATAACCTGACTCGGCTCTTTTAGCTAAATTCACAACATTCTATAGCAAGATTTTACTCAGATATAAATCCATTATTCAATAACGCACATCAACGAACTGTAGAGATATTAGCTACTATGATACAAGATTAACAAACAAATATATTATTATTCTCAAAAAATGAGCAACTGTCCTGTCCCATCCTTCAAATTATAGTCCTGTTAAACTACTTTTGACTAATATGTTGAATTGGAGCACTCCCATGAATTCCAGATCCTGTTCAGGGAAAAGATTTTCTTGTGGGAGCATATAAAAGGATGCTGAAGTTAAAATGTTTATTTTCTTTGAATTGGTTTCCCATGGAAACTTGGGTGGTGTGTGGAGCCAGCAATGCGTATGGCTTTAAAATCTCTTCCATCGACACTGCCAGAAACTTAATAACAGGGCAAATATCATCGGCACAAGATTATATCTTGTGATAAGATAAAATCGGAAATTCTTATCGCTGATTATTACTGACAAAAATAATTCCTGTAGTTGTATATTTCACTTGTTTCAGGAGAAAATAAAAAAAGTAAACTAAGAACAGAAACATTTCCATTTTTGTAACAACTGCTAAATTGTTTTCTTGCACGCACCCATGGGTTGGGTTGTTCTTAATTGGCGTTGCTGTCCCTTAGTTGAGCTCTGCAAATCTCATACCCACACGCATTGAATGCTTCAAGAACTTCTCAGCACATCGCCTAACGCAGGTCTCTTCTTGTTTGTCATGGATTTGTGTCTGGAAGCCTCCACACAGTCAGTAAAACATCTCTCCACCAGTGAATTATACATTCTTAAGACTGCATGCATGCATGCAAACACGTTATAAGGAGATTCATCTGAAATTTCAGTACTATTCAGATAAAATTCTTCAATAATCAGTATCCATAGCAACAATTTCCATATTTTTTGTATATAGGCAAAATTGAATTTATTACGAGGCACCAAGCAAAACTAGGATGCAAACTCTGACACGGTTAAAAGAACTAACAAAAATCCCAAGAGGAAAGAAATACAGCTGCGTTAATTGAGCCCAGGATATCCAAAGAAAAAATTACTGACACAACTGCTTTCCTGGAACAATAAAGGCAGCAAGAGTTTTTAAGCAAAAATATAATATAATATAAAAAGACAGCAAGATTTCTGCTAAGAAATGCGAGTCACTAACAAGGATTATTCTACCCCCTCAAAGATTCTACTGCTTTCTTTCTTTTCCAAATTATCTGGCAAAAACAAAGATAAGTCATTTCCTGAACTTCCTTGTGCCTCTATTCTAAAAAACCCCGCAACCATCCATGCAAAAGGACTTCAACTGAACTGAGTAATGTCCAAAAAACACAGAACAATGCAAAGATTAGACTCAAACAACCAGAGCACCAATGGCAATGGTAGGGAATGCATTGTGCAAATGGCTTTACCACTTCTAGGAGGTATTTCTTTTTACAACTGGGTACACATGGTTATAAATTCCTAGATTGTGTTTAACTCCTGTAAAAACCTTCACTCTGAAAAAGAAGTGTCTCAGATATTCGAAGAGGTCCTTTTGTTTGTGGCTATGACTTCATTTCATAAGCATGCCTTTTCCCTACTTTACAGTTGTCTTAAGAAAATTCTCCTGGATTCGTTATTTATATAGGCAAATTTTGGTCCCCATCGTAGTTGAACATGGAACCTTCCACAAATCATCCCCATCCTGTTGTTACTAGAGTCTGCCTCATGGGCTTTCTCCTGGATTCATAAATAAGACTATGCAAAACATAGCTGAAGATACATAGAAGAATATATGTGTTGATACTGGTGTCTGCAGAAAATAAACACTGTCTTACTTCAGCTTTTAAAATCATTTGAAACTCTAGGACAATGCTAAATTTCTTCTTATTTGTTTTGACACAAGTTCTGTTCCCGATATTCCAAATGCAACACATATGTTGCACTGACTTTAAGGAGAAAGACATTATTCTAATACATCACTAATGAAACAGAAAGTAAAGTTCAGTGCTCAGACACTGCTATCTTTTTCTTACAAATTTAATAAAATGAAACATGCAAATGCAATAACATGTAATTGGTTTCAAGGAGAAAATTTATCTCCCATATCACTGATGTCACTGTAAAATAGAAAAGTTTTTTTTTTTTTTTGATAAATCACAGAAAGCAAAAGTTCTTGCAAACAATATGGCATAAAGCCGCCATCTAAAGCTACATGATAAGGAATAAGAAACAAACTTTATGGGCACGTTTTACACCCATTATTTATAGCTTTTAATTTCAAAAGGAAATCATCCATACATGATTTACAAGCCTATTCATCAGGATTCACATTTATAACTCATGCAGCTTATATTGAATATGGCCAAATATAGAAGCCACAAACAAGAACCAAAAAACAGACTATCAAACAATGATGAACCACTAAGATGAGGTGTCGCTTCTTGAAATAAACATTTT
This sequence comes from Tetrastigma voinierianum, assembly GCA_016808115.1. Classification (NCBI taxonomy): domain Eukaryota; kingdom Viridiplantae; phylum Streptophyta; class Magnoliopsida; order Vitales; family Vitaceae; genus Tetrastigma; species Tetrastigma voinierianum. Next base: position 21,290 of record JAEQBH010008462.1, on the reverse strand, counting down.
AGAATCCATTGTAGTCACTTCACTTACTGGTTTGGCTCTTTGATGGTCTTTAAATAGTTCTGAACAGGAGCTAGCCAGATTGGCTTCTACATAAAAGAAAACATTCAATATAGACTACTTTTAAAACTACTTTTCTTTATGCAAGAGGCCAATCTTGCCGTAAATTCCAACAGAAGTGTTGTTCCCAAAACGTCCAATAGCAACACATGTTGCATTGGTTTTGCTGAGATCAGTTATTCTGGCTTCATGTCATCAATGTCACAAAAAAGTGAACCTTGCAACAGACATGGCATAAGCCATTATGTGAAGCGATAAAATAAAGGCCCAAGCAACAAGCATTAAGTCCGCATTTGGTTCCATGACTTTCTCATGTTTAGTTGTGCCATAGAAAATATCAAAGAAAATCAACTATAATAAAACAATAAGCTTACAAATTTATGTACTTTCTCAAAATATTTCACGTTTATTGAAAAATAAATAATTAAAATGAATTTGAAACATATATAAAAAATTTATAGACTTCAAATTCACTTTCTATTTTCCTTCACTATTTTTCCTTCTACTTTTCCTTTATTATCTTCTTCCCTTGCATTTCAACTTTCCTGGGAACCAAAGCAAAACAATGTATCATCCATTTAATATGTCGGTATTGCAATCAATCTTACACAATGTACTGGGGTGTATGGACTATGGAGTCATCGGAGTCTCTTCTCTTAAGAAGCTAAGTAATGCCGAGCTGATGCACAATGCTCATTATTTAATCAACAGAAAACGTACAGATAGATTGTAGTCAACAAGGGAACTCTAAACTAATAATAATATCACAGTCCAATCCAGAAGTTAAACCAAATAGACTTCAGATTTATCTTCAATCAAGAAAGAGAAAACCAAATGTCATCAGTCAAAAAACGATCTCAGGCATAATTGCCAAATCCGCACGTACAATTCTCCATCACTGACTTCTAATCCACATCGTCATATAAAAGAATGATCCACCTAAGTTCGTACGGATCTGAAGCTGATCGATCATGGCAGACATTCGAAGCTTATCTTCCTCAGGAAGATTATCCAGATCTCCAAGCATGTTCTTGTCCATGATTCGCTGATCTCGAATTAGGGTTAGAGCTTCAAGTTTTTGTAAGAAACTACGCCGGTGTTATTTATAGGTATGAAGTTTCCTCGAGCAAACCCTAGATGGGTGTGAAGTCACCACAAAAGCGGTGTCGTTTTACTTTTCAAATAAAAATATCTTTATTTTGTATCTAGCTTCTTCTTTGTTGCTAGAAAAGTTGAGAGGAAAATAGTTTTAAAAAAAGAAAACGAAAGAAAAATGTGGGTGAAAGATAATTTTTATATATCTGTAATTGTTTTAATTTACATGAATTATTTTCCTCTATGATATAAAATTAAATAATTTTAAAATATATAGTGTTTTTAATTTTACATTTTTATCATAAAATCAATATGGAAACACTATCTTTTGTAATTTCTTTTCTTTGTACCTTTCAAAACTAAATATAACAAAAATATATATATACTACATAAAATTTTTTCATATTGATTATAAAAATTATTAGTTCTATATATCTAGTAGTATTTTCCTCTCTTTTTTTTTCACCATAGATATTAACAATTTTAAATTATATTAAAAATGTTTTTTAAAATAACTTTTATTATTGAAAATAGTTTTCTGTTTCATGAAATTTCTTATAAATGAATTTCTTTATGAAAAAATTGTGCTTTTAAAATCGAATTTAAAGTGATATTTTATTTTTCAAAAATTAAATAGTGTGAAATATAGATAGCATTTTATTTTTCAAAAATCATTATATATGAATTCCTAGGACATGGTTTTGCTCAAACCAATGCTTTGAATTCTAGTACCTATTTCTCTAGATTGTTTATTAGTTTTAGTATTATTGATCTTCAATCATCAATTGAGCTCCTTAAAGATTACTAAGATTTCTGTATCATTAACTTTATTTTCAAATAAGCCGCCTCTTAATCAAGTAATTTTATCTTTTGGGATTAATGGAGTGCTACATATAAACTAAATTTGATAATGATAATGACTTACTCCCCCGTTACAAGGGGTACATAAACTAACTAATAGGATAATAATAATTTTTTTTTATATATATTTATTTTGTATTACATTACATAATAGTATTTTATTTTATTCCTTATAAATTTGTCACTAAAACTCAGCGTTTGACCCTTTCCTAACGTAAGCCCTTAATCGGTCTTAAAGGAAATTACTTTAGCTTTACTTCTAATTCACTTAGAAAAGTGGATTTCTTTACCCAACAAGAAAATACATGTTTAAAATGGGGGTTTTGATTTAAATAGATTTTAACAATAATGAAAAAATTACACAATGTCCAAATTAATATAATATGATTGGAAATTTTTGTAAGTTAATGCTGACTGTGGCACTGGAAATGCTGTAGTTTCTTAAAAAATTGAAATGCCCTATTTGGACATTATTTTCATTTTTAATATTTTATTTTTTATTTTTTAAATATCCTAAACACATACAAAAAATCTTTAAAGCAAGAGACGGGGATGATGGGGACTGAGCCATGTACGTTCACCGTCATCTTCCGAATTAAATCATTGGAGAAAAGATGATCTTCACGTGGGGAATCATACACTGACCAATCACATAAACGGAGTCGACCTGTGAGCTCTTGGAGCATTGAAGAAGAAGAAGAAGAAGTATGAGGAGGAAGAAGAAGAAATGCCTTACAAGAGAATTTCAGGTCTATATCAACTCCAAAGGTGGACGTTGATCGACATGGGCAACCCATTTCTCAATCTCAGCGTAGACGGTTTTTTAAAGATGGGAACTGTAAAACTTCCACTTCATTTTTATTCTATTTTCTTTTTCTGTATTCTCTCAAGAATCAAAATCAGTTCCGGAATCATTTCTACTTTCCTCTGTCTCAGGTGGCGGCTGCCAAAGTCGCAGCTGAAGAGGCTTACTACATCGTCCAAAGAGGTCATTTCTGATCTTAATTTCCTTTGCTTATCATAAACATAAGATTGAAAATTGAAATTGCTTCCCCATTATGTCAATCTTCGTCGGTTTTCTTGATTTCCCTTTATTATTACTCAAATCTTTCGTTTTCCCCCTTTTCATTTTTTCTAACCATCAAATTGTCACTTCTGAGTTGCTTTACGCAAAAAAGTGAAAAGTGCAATTTGTTAATAGGGTGCAAGCAATTGTATCAAAACCCTTTTAAGCTCAAGCTCAGTAAGAGCTTCCATCGCTGGCTAACTAATTCTGCTTTGGCATCTTGTAATTTATAAAAAAAAAAAAAAAAAAAAAACCTTAATATGGTAGCCAAAAATATATTATTATTTCTCATGGAAATTCTATTTTGGTTTGTGCATCCAAGAAGTTATCGCAATATTTAATAAACTTTCACAATGTCAATATTACAAAAAGCTATCTCAAAAAAGGCCAAATTGTAGTTTAATCACAAAGACTAAAAAAATATAAAATCTTGTGTGAAGTTTGTAATATCAAATATGAATATTGCTTCTATCTTGAAAATGTTCTTTATGCTGCCACAAGGTTTAACACTTCCTTAATTGCCATTCAGTCCTTGGAATACTTCATTGAAGATCACTTATTTAACAATGAAGCTTTTTTCTCCTTGCTTATATGCCAATGTGACTTAACCATTTCAGGGAATGTTTCAAGTCACAAATTTGAACACTCGGTAAGATCTATCAGTTCATTAAACTGTTCTTTTTCTCAGAGCTGTAATTGCCTTCTCAATATTACATTTTTCTATCCCGGGTGATGGATAGTCTGTCCAGTTAATTGTTTGCTGGGTCAAAATGTTTCTTCTGGGAAGTGATCCCCTTTACTTTTCAAGCTTCATGCGGCAACTCACATAATTGGAGTGCTACCAATGGAGACCACCAATATCTTTGTGTATATCCAAATATTTTAATCACTGAGATGCTAGTAAACATTTTTAGAGTGCTTTCCTCCTTTCATGTTTGGATGTTGTAGCTTTCTACTTTATTGAAGTTAAATGATGATCGGAAATCGAGGTACAAATCATCCATTACTAACCAATCAAATCATCCATTAAACTATTGATACTTAGCACTTATATTCTAGCTTAATATTATTGCTCAACTCTTGTGGACCCTATGTTGAAATAGTATTTGCTAGAAATTATTTATATTCAATGTCTTGTATTGGTAATGCTTATGATGTCAAAGGACGATCCTCTTCTTCTTATGTGCACTCAAATGATTGCAAACTTGCCATCATCCTATTAACATCATTTTGGAACACATACACACACTCACACTTGTGCAGTTTACAAGAAAGGGATAATAGTAAACAAGGGATGCTGGTTTAGAAAATTGCTTAATTGGTACTTTGAAGTGTGTTTGAAACAAGAAAGCTAAACTATCAAGATAATTTGCAAGGAGAATCCATGAGGTCATAGTCTATAATGGGCTCAGCCCCCTCTATATTACATTTTGCTGTTTGCGAAATGGTTAAAAAAATTTAGTTCCTTTAATGACATTTCGCTTCGTAGTAAATCTCCTCAAAGATAGCAGATCACTCAAGTAATATCTCATAGTTCACTACTGACATTAATTTAATGAGTTTATTGTTCAAGTTTGTTGGAAAAATACTTAATGAAACAGGCAATCCTGGGCATCCCTTCTATATGTATGTCTTCTCTGCTTTTGAACTTCTGATAAACTTTCTGTCATCGCTTAATCGTCGCAATGATCAAGCTGAATTCAACCTAACTTCTAGAGACCTTTCATTGTATTTTCCCCTATTGTCCTTATTCTCCTGGTGGGTCTATTTACTCCCATCCGATAGCTTCCCATCGAGACATTTTAGAAGCGCACCTCGCAAGTGGGTTTCGATAAGCCTCAGATCCAGTAACCTATGCCAGAGGAAAAAGAAAATCAATGGCCACGGTGATACCTAAATTGTTAGTATTTTTGCCTCGGGGGAAAATGGGGTGTTAGTAGACCTTAGTTATTATTTTCTTGGTTGATGGTCAGTTTGGTCTTTTATGCTTTCAGAAGTTATCGGGTCGGGGTGGTGGTGGGGAAGAAGATTATTTTCGGGGCAATAGTGAGGGAGGTGGAGCAGCCTCCAATTTGCTCCCGAGTGTGCATAACCGACCTGAGTGCATGAATTCTTCTTCTTCTATGGAATGCATTACAATATTGCCCTATAATTCTGCTTACCTGCTATAACGAATTGGGATATCCCATCAGTGGTATCAGAGTACTTCTTTTCTCGGACCATGGTTACCGTAAAAGACTTAGCAACTCAGTTGAGTTTATGGAACCCAGATGGTGTCGCTGCAATTTAATTTCTAGAGGAATTAGATGGGATCAATTTCACGTCCAACGCCTTAACCAAAAGAATTCAATGTGGAATGGCTAAGATATCTCACCTCGAGAATATGGTCTGTGCCCTTGATGAAGGGATTCGAGAAATCAAACACCTGCTCCTAGCGAAAGGTAAGAAACTTGTCTCTTCGTCGGCGCCCGTGAAACTCCAGCCCTTCTGAAGCATCGTCGCGTCGGCTACTGGATGAGGTTGGAAGACCTTCAAGCATAGACCCACAACCCATGGCGTCGGTACCAGAGCACTTCCCTCGACGCCTTGAGCTTCCCATCTTCGAAGGCAGTGACCTCGATGGGTGGATTTTTAGAGTCGAATGGTATTTTGAGATCAACGGTTTATGCGTCGATGAAAAGCTGCGAGCGGTGATGGTTTATATGGAGGGCGAAGCCCTAGCATGGTACAACTGGGAAGAAGGGCATCATCAGTTCAATAGGTGGGAGGAGTTTAAGGAGCGGCTATTGCTTCGGTTTCGATCCAACCAAGAAGGGAATCTCCACGAGCAACTAATGTCCCTTCTTCACACCTCCACTATACAAGAATACCGACGACAATTCGAGATGTTGTCGGCTCCTCTCCGAGAATTACTCCATCCGTGCATGTGGTCGCTTTTGTGAACTGGGACTACTTAATTCGACATTGAAGGAACTCCCGCAATCGGATCCATTGGGTTTATTAGGGAAGATGAGGGCGGCGCAGAGGATAGGGGAGAAACAGAGAACCTTGGAGGCTTATCACGCTGGGATTCTACCTCGGTGCCTAAAGACTTCTCCCCAGCCGCCGCGGTAACGCACGTGATCTGCATCACTTTCACATGTAGCAACGACCCACCGCCACCCATTAATGCAAACCACATCAAGTCGATTCACGTGCACCTCGCTCCAATCGGCAAAACCCACATCATCGCCAGATTCAACACGCCTCCATACCCCTTTCAAAACTCACAGATCGGGAAATGCAGGAGAAAAGAGAAAGAGGTATGTGCTCGATGCGAAGGAGAGATTTTTGCCCTGGGCCATCACGCAAAACAAAAAGGCGCTACAAGTTTCAAGGCCATGATGATGAGGAAGAGGATGAAATTGACCCTCCTCACGGGACGAAGTCAGCAGTGGAGTCAGCTCGCTGGGAGCGGCCCTACTACTCCAGTACTCTACATCTCCTCCATGGTAGGGTCCTGCCCTCCACATTCGATGAAGGTCCGCGGCAAGATTAAGTCACGAGAGGTGATTGTGTTAATCAACTCAGGCGCCTCCCATAACTTTATCTCTGAACATATCAGGTCGAGCCCAAATTTGCCGCAACCGGTACAGGTTCGGAGTTCAAATGGGAAACTGGATGAAGTAAAACCTCCGCGCACGGGGCTTTCCTTACAACTTGCTTAGATAGATGTCATTGCTGATTTTTTTCCCTTGAAGTCGAGCACCTCCGATGTAGTCTCGGGCCAGGCCGGGCCGCAAAGTCAAGGACCAAAGATGGAATTGGGGAAATCTCTCGCATGTGTCACTTTAGGAAGGGTAAAGGTCAAGATCCAAGGAGACCCGACTTTATCCAAGTCTCATCCTCAACACCGGGTCTGCACTCAAAATTCCAGCTGCGCATTTTGGTTTTCGTGAGCCGTAGACGATGACCACAGAAAGTGAAACACCAACCACAACAACTTTGACTTACCCCCTTTCCTCCTCAATAACACAACTGTTAGTAGAGTATCAAAACATATTTGAGGCACCGATGGGTTTGCCCCCGCCTCGATCCAAGGAACATTCCATAATCCTTCAACCAGGAATATCGCCCATCTCAGTGCGACCCTATAGATACCCACAGTTGCAAAAGAACAAAATTGAACGGCCGGGTATGCATCTGTTACAAGCAAAGAATTATTTAGCCCAACACTAGTCCTTACCCAAAATTCTCTGTTGTTAGTGAAGAAAAATATGGCGCTGGAGATTTTGCGGTAGACTCACCGCGCGCTGGGTCAAGGCCACAAGAGCGTATAAGTTTCCCATCCCTGTCATTGAAGAACTCTTGGATGAGCTGCATGAGGCGCAGGTACTCAGCAAGATAGATTTAAAGTCCGGGTACCACCAGATTAGGGTCATTCCTACCGATGTGCCGAAACAATAGTTCTGATTACCACTCACTAGCCACTATGAATTCCTAGTGATGCCTTTTGGTTTCACCAACGCCCCAACAACATTTCAATCTCTATGAAACGATATTTTCGGAGTACCTCCGTTGTTTGGGCCCTAGTATTCTTCGCACGACATTCGTATATAGCACTTCAGCAGATCACCTCACTGTATTTGCAAACAGCTTTTTCGTATTCTTCAAAAGCAGCAAATATTTGCTAATGCAAAAAGTGTGTTTTCAAAGATCCCCGAATTGAGTACTGGCCACATTATTCATCGAAGGTAAGTTCACACTCCTAGCAAAATACAAGCTAAGGATGGTATTTACCAACCATAAGTCACTCAAAGCTCAGAGGATTCCCTTGGCCTCACTGGTACTATCAAGCCGCTTTGTTGCTACTATAGTCGCTTGCCAAAGCCATCGACTCAATATTAAAAAAGATGCCTTTCTATGGACTAAGGAGGCCACGAGGGGTTTCAATCAGTTGAAGGGTGTTATGGCTTCCTTGTTTGCGGCCGCCCCGCCGATTTTTCTAAGCCCTCGCGCGTAAATGCACGCCTGGGGTGGGTCAAGTCAAGTAAAGACGATGCGTATGAAGCCACTAGCTTATTTTAGCCACAAGCTCACCCTACAGCTCAAGGGAACCGGGCAGTATGAAAGAGAGTTGATGGCCATGGTGTTGGCAATAAAGAAGTGGAGAGACCTTATCTATCGAGTGAAAATTTTGGTTTGTACTCTATCGAGGAGCCTTAAATATTTGTCGAAGGTTATGGAAGGGGAACAATGGTTGGGAATGTGGCTATTGAAGCTTCTTAGCTACAACTTCGACATTCAGTATAAGCCGGGAAAAGACAATACAGCAGTTGATGCTCTCTCCAGGCTTCCAGCAGAGATGACATTCGCCACCATCTCAACCCTTTTGTTATGGATTTTGAGGATATTGACAATCAGGTAGCCGAAGACCCCTATTTGACCAACATCACTAATGTAATCGCCAAAAACCCTGCTGCATATCCTCACTTCTGTAGAGTGGGGACTACCCTACGTTACAAAGGCCGGGTGGTCTTGCCGGCCACCTCCCCGCTCATTCCATACTTACTCCGAGAGTTCCATTGCAGCCCCATAGGGGAGCACGGGGGTGTCCGACGGACTTATAATAGTCTTTCTTCGAATACTAGAGAGGTATCAAGAAGATGTCTAGAATTTTGTTTAACTCGATGTATGCTAACGCCTATAAGACACTCATCCGGATTGATGCAACTGGCCATGAAGGTCCCTACCAAGTCGAAGGTCGCTGACACTATTCTAGTTGTAGGACAAATTGTCCAAATATGCATTTCGTCCTTTATCCCATCCTTTTCAACTCCACAAGGGCTTAGCTGTTCCTGCGTGAGATTATAAAGTTACACGACATTCCCCGTAGCATCGTGTCAGATCGGGACAAGATTTTCTTGAGCACTTTTTGGTCCGAGCTATTCAGATTGTTGGGGTCAGACCTTAGGCGCAGTTCCACTTACCATCCTCAAACGGATGGCCAGACTGAGGTAGTCAACCGATATGTGGAGACTTACCTCAGATGTTTTTCAGCAGATAAACCTTCATGTTGGTCAGATTGGTTAGCATGGCCTGAATACAACGACAACACATCCTTCCATACAACAACGAATATTTACTCCCTTCAAGGTAGTTCTGCGGGCCGATCCACCTCAGGGTCCGCTATGAATGGGGATCTACTGCCAACCAAGAGGTGGAGTCAGTTTTGCTCCAACGTGATGCTATCCTCAAAGAGCCCATGCCACCTACAACGTGTAATAACAAAAAATGCAAAGGCATGCGGATCGGAACGCTGAGAGGTACAATGGTCACCGTGGAATTTGTATATGTCAAGTTGTTCCCTTTATCGCTAATCGTCTCCTAGCGAAGGGTGAATGAAAAGCTTTCCCCCCGTTTCTACAGTCCATTTAAAATTCTTTTGAAAATGGGTCTCGTGGCTTATAAATTGGAGCTACCTGACACCGCTCTCATCCATCCGATTTTTTCATGTCTCACCTCAAAAGGGCAAGTGGGTTCTTAGGCTGCTTCAATCGTCTATTCCTACATCCCTATCGCAGACATGGAACTTATAAGGCAACCCCGCGCTTGTCCCGGGGTATTCGCCCTTCCACAGTTCCGGGCAGCTGGTACGTTAGTTCTTATCCATTGGCATGACTTGCCAGCTTATGAAGACTCGTGGGAACTTTTTGAGGTGATCCAGTTCCAGTTTCCTAATTTTAACCTTGAGGACAAGGTTAATGCTTGGGTGGCGAGTAATGATAAGCCCTAGATCCAGGTAACCTATGCGAGGAGGAAAAACAGAAAATCAACGGCCACAGGTGATATCTAAAATTGTTATATTTCTTGCTCTTTGGGGAAATGTTAAGGACTCTTGCTATTATTTTCCTGGTTGATGGTCAGTTTTATCTTTTATAGTTTTCTTAGGAGTTGGTTGTGGGGGAAGAAGATTATTTTTTGGGCAATAGTGAATTTGAGCATGAATGAATTCTTCTTCTTCTATGGAATGCATTACAATATTGCCCTATAATTCTGCTTACCTACTATTAAGACTTGGGATATCCCATCAGTTTCCTAGGTTCAGACCAAGATATTCTAGTTCACAGCTCCAAAAAGAAGTGGCTTTTGCTAGTTTCTGGTTAATATGACAGATCCACATAATTCTATAGTCTATACTTTGTTGGTATCCATTCTCTTCAAAGTGTTAAACTTCTACTTGCTGAATATTTCTTGTAGCCTGTTGTATTGTGGGGTAAGCATTTAACTAGAATAAAGCAAGAATCCAAGCCTGTTGATTTTTTGAGTTTTACAAGATTAATTTCTTATAGAGGCTCTGGTTTTAGAATCAGCTACGGACTAATACATGAACATCTCTGACTTGACTAATGGAAATCACTATTACTGCAGTTGAAGAAGATGTGCAAACAAGGTGCATATTGGGGTAAAGTATAAGCAATTTTGCATACTCTTGGGTTACAGAAAAAAAAAAAAAGAAGTTTGCAATGAAAGATGCAAACTATCCTCTTTCCGAGCTTCAGTTTTCAAGTAAAATGAGGAACAGCAGTGAGAGTTCTTTTGTTCATGTGAACAGGAAACTATAGCTGGATTATGTGGGAATGGAGTATGGGGTGAGAGACTAGTGGCACCAGCGACGGGTAAGTTTGCGCATATTGCTGAGTGTTTTTCTGTACCATAGTTCAAACTTCAAACCTATCCTTCTCTATGAAATGAGCTTCATATGAATTTAGTTTCTTGCCTGTATGAATTTAGTTTTTTCAAAGCATCAAGCAGTTATCGTTTCCAAGTATTGATCCATAAATAAGGGGCCAATCTGTTTATATGGAACTAACTGATGATCCCCACATATTCTGTATCACTGTGTGGATATATTGCAGAAAAATGCCATGCTTGGGGGTGCATTGACTGGTGCCATAATATCTGCTGCCAGTAGCAACAGTAAAGATAAGATCGTTGTGGATGCCATCACAGGAGGTGCCGTTGCTACTGCAGCAGAGTTCCTGAACCATCTCACTTGAATCAAAATGACAGAGTTTCTTTCCATATAATAAGAACTGTATGTTTGATTTACAATGTGTGAGGTTATGATAACTGCAAACCATGAAGACTTCCCTGCTATTGGGTACAATAAAGAGTCTGTATATCTTCCTTCTCTTCTCAGTTTCTTTGCTGCAGAAATATTTCTCTATCATAAATTTTAGCGAGTTTGAAATAGAAAGCTTGTGCGTAGAAGGGGCAGAGACAGAATTTGGTGGTTTCAGCTAGGACATGTTTAAGTTGCATAAGTGTGGCAAGAATTAATATATGAGTGTTGTAACGCAATGGTAAAATACTGATGGATTTTCAATGGGGCCATAACCTTGCTCTCATGCCCCAGTTTCCTTGGGCATAAGAACTAGACCACAAACAAAACTGAGGAAAATTGACTACTTGAACAGTAGTACCCAATCCCTTTTTTCCCCTCTTTTTGTGCCGAGTGTTTTGAAGCTGGTCAATATGAACACCCATTAACCTGGAGTTTCGCAAACTGTAATCTTTAGAGTTTGTTTCACAGTACTTTTATGCAACGGTTTTAATATAGAAACACTTTTGTATAAAAACTATCGTGTTTGATGATATTTATAAATTATTTTTTAGGAAACATTTAAAAAAAATACTTTTGAAGACACCTCAATTGAAAACACTCTCAAACAAACCTTTACTTTTTGGGAGCAGAAGCTACTCTAACCAAAAGATTCAAAACTGACAAGACAGCAGCAGCTGGGGTATCTTGATTCATTCTACTTTTGTCTAAAATTCCGTAATGTCTTATCTATGAAGAACCTCCAGATTCCTGCTTTAATGCTAATAATAATAATAAATTATTAAAACCCTTGTACACAAAGTGGAATATAAAGAAACTCCATTCCACCAACTGAAAAAATCATGGAAAGGAATCTTATTTCATTTTTAAACAAGTAGTGAAAGAAAATCAGGCCTGCTCTACAGATAATTACAATGTCCACCAACCGGTTTAGGGTACATCAATAAATGGTTTTCTGTTATTTAAAAACAGTCCAAACAATGCTATTAAAAGGGGGGGAAAATCTATATCCAGTTAGAACTTTGCAAAGGCTTTTTGCGGCCAAATTCTATGATTTTCTTGGTGGTGGAACAGATACAGAAGAAAATGAGGCTGCACGCGTAAGCATCTCCATATAATATGAGCTCGAGGGGCAGTGAGTAACCATGTCAGGTGCCTGAACTTTATCATACATTTCCTTGATCCCTAAACCTGCAAGATGGCCCCTCCATGATTTATCCATCTATTCCAATCTCTTATCTTTACACCAACATTTTGCCTCCGAAAATTAACATGCCGACTAATCTAGCACAATCTTCGATCTGAATTAAGTCTGAACTCAAGCTCAGCAAGTTTCCATCAGGCTATATGTCTCTGCATCTGGCCTAGCACTCCTAGAATCATCCTTCTCAAAAGATTAGATCATAGACCTTGGCCTTCACATAGGCCTTAGAATCAAGGTATTATAAACAAAAAAAGGTCTGGAAGTATAGTTTGCTGCCTTCACTCCTTCAAACAACTTCTCAGCATTCTCAACATCACCATTCTAAAATCTCAACAATTGAAAAGTAGTCTCTAACCATGGACTTGACTCTTCTGATCCCTCGTACTTGTTGTCAAACCCTTTCCAAACTCAAGATCTTCAAGGCCTCTTTCTAATAAATAACCCTGCTTTCAAGCAACCCAAAGCAAGATTTCGATATGTTATGGCATTCGCTTTGCATCCATTCATCTCCATTTCCCTAAACAGTTCAGATGCTTTATCAATAAACCCATGTTTCGAATAAACAGATATCATTGAATTAAATTGATCTGTTGATTTCAACTCTTTTTTTGACTTTGATTCTAGCCAAAGCTCTTCAGCCCGATTTAGTTGTCCAATTCTACCAAATGTCAACACTGCCAGCATATAACTCTTAGATCTAACATGGGAAGTTTCTGCACAATTCCCAAGTACGTCTCTAAATCAGTAGGATTCCCAAATACCCATACAGTATAATCAGGACATCTAGTGTTGACCAAAGTTATTTCCAGTCATTGACTTTTCCACTGCTTCAACATATGCCTCAGCCATATACAACTTTGTTACAGCACGTGCAGTAGCTAATATGCAGTAAGATAATTATCTGACTCAATTTTGTTGCTTCATTTCACCAAACACCTTGATCAGCCCTTCAATATTATGTTCATTAGCTTCTATTTTCATGAGGATGTTGTAAGTAGAGACATGCCTAGCAACCTTATCAGCTTTCATTTGAGTGAGGATCCTTGGGATGATTTTCCTTCGACCAGGTGATGAATGGAGGATAATAAGACGATTGAACACCAAGTATGAAATGGGATGACCCAACTCCCTCATTTTCTTCATGTAAGCAAGTGAAAGCCTTATCGCTCCTTTATCCAAGCATGCAATTACAAGATTGTTGTACAGCAACTCATTCTGGAATTCCAAGGGTATGTGAGAAAAAAGCATCTCACCTTGTGAAACCCCATGAAGCTAATGAACGAATAGATTTAATAGTCTAGTTCTTTTGGCCTAGAAATTTCCCTGATCACCCATTCCATTACCTGCCAAAGGTAAAATATTATTCAAGCATACTTAACCCATGTTCCTGCTTCAAAGAAGTAATTTAAGGGCATTACCCTGAAGGCAGATGATGCTAACTACTATGTCCTTGGCAATTTAGGCTTATGTGTTTCCTTTATCTACTACTCTTTAATGGCAATATTCTTGATTTCTTATTTGTTGTGCATTTCTGCTCCATTTTCTGGTAGCTGAAGAAATGCAGAAAACAAGAAAAATAAATTTCAATTATTGAATTTGAAACCTAAAACAAATTTAACTATCCTTTTGAATTGCTGATTACTTGAACAAGTTTTTCATTTTGGGAAACGGAAAAAAGAAATTCGTAAATCTTCAATATTCCACCTGGTCCCTTTTTTCCGCAGATTTCCCAGCAATCAAAAGGCAGTGAACTCGAGATTAACCATGTCAGCGGCGAATCAGTCTGCTTAATTATGCAAATTTCCATTATTAATACCATACTTAAATAAATACTTGTCATCCTTTAGAACAAAGAAAAATTGCTAAAGATCAATCACCAAACTCAGTTTAAATGCAGGAACAAAGCACAGAAATAGTTACCTCTAGGGCACGTTTGTTGAATTTAAGCTTCCTCAGACGATTAATGGTATGAAAGATGTGGCCTCTGTGAATGGGGAAGCCCTCACCCATCCAGCTTTGGAAGGCAAGCCCAACTGGTTCTCTTCTTGGAAGCTTCTCAATCCTCCAAGATAAGGGCTTGGATAATTCCTCTTGATTTGGCTTTGAGCTTTCTTCAAAATAAGTAGCATCAGTTTCCGTGCCAAATGAGTAGAAAGAATAAGCAATTTGATCACGAGGTGAAGCGAGCACAACTGTTCGGGACGTGTATTGCTTGAAAGAGTTCCAGCTGTGTCTCCACAGCAGGAGGCTCCCAAAGCTTGCAGCGTCTAATTTCTTTCACTATCAGAGTCCCTCCATGCGGGTGGACGGTCTACAGAACTCCGACTAAAACTATAAGAACAAAGAACAACAGTGCAATCAAGTGAATAAAAAAACTCTTCAGCCATTTCAAGCAATAATCGTGAAGTTGTAAAATCGCCCGAGGCTTTGAAGAGAAAGCAAAACCTAATAAGAGGTGTGACTTTTAGCTCAAGGGGCATTTTTCTGTATCCCTACCCTAGCCTTTTCTCGTATTTTCACATCATAAAAAATAAAACCATTTTCATCATTTCCAAATATTTCAATCTAAAAAAAAATTAAGTCTGAGCTGTAATCTAAACTTACAATAGTTCCAATACTGTTCAAACTTAAAAGAGAGTGCCTGAATTTCCAAGTTAAAAAGCACCCAGAGCGGAACGGACTCGTTTATGAAGCAAGAGTGAAATGAAAGGAAACCACGTTTGTGTCCCATTTCATTGTTTCCTACTTCCTTTGCATAAACAATAAAATAAAATAAACAAAATAATTCTCAGATTAACTAAGCCAAAAATATGTATTCTGGTCCCTAGATAGTCAAAAATTTCTTTCGTTTTCTCAGCATCCAAACGAATGCATCTATGCTAGATGTCGATGGAGTGAATTGGGAATAGAGATCGAAGCAGTACCTTGAAGACTTGAACTCACAGAGCAATCCAACTGCAGCACCGGAGAAACGAAGGATGGAAACAGAACTCGAATGCCTCTTGTGCAGCAGTTCTTAAAATTATAATGGGCTGAGCCTGGGCGGATCGGCCCAATCTTGGACACATTGGGCTCTAGGTGTGATGATTTCTATTGGGCGGATCGGCCCAATTGTATCTTGTTATATTCTGTGTAAAATAATCTTTATGATATTATATCAATATTTCAAAAAAAAAAAAAATTTACCATTTATTAATCCTATCATCTTAATTTTAAAATAACTAAGTCATTTGATGAAAAAAGTCTTATGTTGTTCTTGGCGTGCTCTATGTTCCCCAAACACTTGTTTTGGTAAAACAATTTAAAGATGTCTTTAAAGTTTTTTCTACTATTCATATAACAAAGAAAATAGATCGTTCTCCTTGCTTCCAAAAGATGGTGTTTTTCTTTTTCTAATTTCTCATTCTCTATGGTATGATGTCTCCACAATTTTTTTATAATTTTAAATGAAATTAGTCTTGATTTAAGTGGTAAAAAGGGTAAATGGGAATGAAAGGTCATAAGCCACCATAAGACACTACAATACTATACATAAAGCTGGACAAATGTCAAAAAATAAATACATATTTTTTTATTGAATTCGGTTTCTAAATACAATTTTGTTTCTTCATAATTCAGATGCAATTATGATTCTTAATGAAAATATTGATATAACTCACTTTGATTATACCAAATTTCCTCGAATTTTTTTGGTGAAATTTCCAATTTTTCCCTCCTTTTGTTCCTTGGTTGCAAAACGGAAAAAGAAAAAAACTTTGGGAGGCTTAGTACCCACCCATACGACTAACATAATTTAACCACCGTGCTCAACGACGCACTTATTATATATACGCAAACTTTTATATTCTTTTATTATTTATTTGTTCATAATTTTCATATGGTTATAATATTATATTTTATTTTTATTTTTACATTATAATTTATAATATTTTTTAAATCAAATATTAATTTGAAAAGGAAAAGAAATAAAATAATATCATTTAAAAATTTAAAATTATAATATACAATATTTTCAATCTCCTCATTATCTACATAATATTTATACACAATGAAACAAATAAATAATATTTCTTTAACATAATAATATTCTTAATAATATATTAAATATAACATATTTAATTTAATAATTACTAATCCATTTGATTTTAACTCTAATTAAGATATTTAATCATTTTTCATCATCTATATAATTTAAATATTTAAAAATTTTAATCAATTTGATATTTTGTGAAAATATTCTCACCGATATTTTATCGATATTTTATACTTCCAGAAAATCCACTACCGAGAGTATCCAAGTATCGATATTTTCGATCTCAGATATAACAAATAAAATAGATTTTTCTCCTTGCTTCCAAATTTCAAAAGATGGTGTTTTTGTTTAATGTTTCATTCTCTCTATGGTATGATGTTTCCAATTCATTAAATTTTAAGAATGACTTCAAACTAAGTTTATGGTTTTTTATTTATAATGTCATCTCTATTACCCTATAAAATTATTATTTTTATAATTTAAAAAATAATAATTTTTCATTGATTTCTAACTCAAGTGGTAAAGAGATAAGATAAAAATGTGATGATTTATGTTTGAATTTTATAAGAATAAAATACTACAATAATAATAATAATTTACTGAATTCAGTTTCTGGGGTAATAATTTTGCTTCATCACAATTCAGATGCAATTCTGATTCTTTAATATAAATATTGAAATTACGTATAGTTATATACATGTTTATAATGTAAAGATTTTAAAATAAAAGTAATGCAAATAATTTTTAAAATGGACTCAAATTTTTTCTTTTCCAATCTTAATGAAGGCTATATCTAAATATTACTTGTATATTTCCGTTAATGATTTAATTGAAGGAAACACTCTATTTGAAAAAAAATAAATTACCTGAACAATATTTTGTCTTACTACTTTTGTTTATAGAAAAACAGAAATTTGACCATTCAAGTTAATAGGTCATATCAAACTTTAGACATAAATAATAATCGTGTAAAAAAAACATAAACAATTATTAATTAGGTGACAAGCCTAAATTATGAATCATTAGTTTAAGATTATATAATTGGGTATAACATATTAACTTTGACACGAATAACAAACCCACACGCAAATTTCGTGTTCAGATTTTGCCGGCCATGCTTGTGGCCGAAGTTTCCTTCACCAAGGGAAACAAATCTCCAACAAAAATGTCCTCAATTAAAGTCTTTTCACTCTTTTGTTATTGTAATGGTCCCAACCCTCAGTGGCATCAGCCAAACCCTCAATCACATATGTTTTATTTAGAAAGAGAATTTTGTGAGGGTTAAAGCATGCTATAATTATGCTCCCAAGAGAAGATCCAAACGGACCCTAAAATGATGTGGGTGGGTCCCATCTTCAAGTGATAGATAACAAAATCAATGGGGCCTACAAGATGTCATAGAACATAAAAAGCTAAATGTCAAAAACACTAAACATATAAAATATAATTAAAAACCTTCCCATACACTGTAGGGAAGATACCAAACAAACAAGCATATTTGATATTACAATATTACAGTCACCAAGAAGCCTAACCATGAAAGGTCAATAAACCTTCTGAGAGGGAGCTATGGCTGCCTTTTTTCATAGATCTTACATCCCCATTAACACCACTATAAAAACAGTGACCCAACCAGGAATTAACATCCACTTTTCACTTATTTATATTATAGACCAATAATACCATAGATCCTTGAGGCACTGTTCCCATCATATTTATTCACATCAGCAATTGCATGGATCGCAGCTGCAGTTACTTCCGCACTTGCACCCATTTCCAGACTTGCAACCTTCTCCCCTCCCATCTCCGACCCTCAGAGTACCTGCCCCTGCAATTACTTAAATATTAATTATTTACACAGAAATATCCCAAAAAGAGAGAATTTTTAATTTTTCTTCAAATAAAAAACAAAAAATTGTATGTACGTCTTCACTGGTGCGACCCCGGTGATGATGGCTGCAGTAGTGGTGGCTTTCTCTGAGGTAACCAAGTCAGGGTACATCTTGCCGCATCTGCAATTACATAGGGAAAAGGGGAAATAATTAAATAAATTTTATATATTTCATATATTTAAATTTAATAAAAAATTCAGAGGAAGATAAAAAATAGGTTTCAATTTAATAAATTAATTTTATATATTTATTCAATTTTATTTTATTTGTTCATCTGTATGATTATTAATTACTAAAAAAATTTTAAAACATGTAAAATTTTAAGGAAATTTTTGGTATTTACTAATAATATTTCTTTTACATTTTTATCTTCCTTTCCGGATTCCAAAACCGAGCCTACAAATCAATCAGAAGAGTCAAATCGCTGAAAAAAAATGATGGAGCGATGAAAAATGAATTCTATTTGCATCATAGAACCTCAGTTCGTGATTAATCGCCGTTTGGTTGCTGAGAAACGCGGGGGACAGAATAACGAGAAGAAATCCCACTTTCAAGTACTAGACTTGATGCGTTGAGATTTTCTTTCGTTTCAAACCGGCCTCATATACTTTTTCCCAGCAACCAAACGAGCACGCGGATTCAAGAAAGAAAGGATATTCAGATTCAGCGATTTTCAACGAAATTGACAATTAAAGCCAGGAAAAGGAAATTGAAGCAAAGTACATCGCGATTTGCAGTCGCGCTGCCGCAACCGCAGCTGGATCCACAATTACAACCAGACATATTCTCAGAGGAAAAGGGGGCGATCGGTTAAGATTTTCCTAGAAATGAGACTCAGAAAACAGGGATATGGGACGAGCACAGAAGAAGGGCGGAATTGACTCAACTTATAGGGACGGAGAGGAGACGATCAGAGCATTGGAACCGTACACGTGGACCAACACGATGGCGGTTGCGTGAAGATCTCGGATACAACCACTACGTATAGTCCCCTCGTATTCCCCCCACGTAACACCTCCTGAGTCCGAGTCGCTGTCACTATTATTTTCTGGTTAGGTGACTTTATCTATAATAATTAAAAAATAAATAAAAATATTAAGAAGAAAGAATTGGAAACACAATCTTTTTAGTTGTTTATTAATAGATAATTTTATGGTGTCGGCTATAAATGATTAATATATATATCATATAAAAGATACATATGAAATGTCACCCGCATAATTCAACTTCCGTTCATTTATTAAAAGTCTCTTATAAATGGCGGTATCTTCAACCACAATTCATAGTTCTTATCTCAAAATTGACATTTTCTATATATTTTGAGATGATGATTCACTTTTACTTCTAACTTTAACCAATAATCTTTAAATTTATTTTTAAATTATTATTTATATCTTCAAATATTATAAAAATTAAAAATAATACTTTATAATTCACTTTTTTTATTATTATAAAAATAAAGTTTATTTAATAAGATTTTTTACTATTAACATCTCTAAATACGGTAAGATACAAATAAACACGATTGAAATTCGATTTTTCAGATTAAATATCTAAATATGGAGATATAGCTAAAAATGAAAATTGTTGGACTTGTTTCTAAAAAACTTATTAACATATTTATCCATATTTTATTAAAATATCTTTAAAATTTAAATTAATAAATAAAATAAATTTTCAACTAAACTTATTTAACTTAATTTTTATAGATTTTATATTTTTTTTTAATATCTAAATACTTTGGTTATAATGTTTACCCGGGGCAGATCCAGGGAGTACCTAGTGGGAGCAAGTGCCCCCACTCAATTTTTTTTTTTAAATGATTTCTCTATTGTATTTTAAGAAATTCCAACTGCTCTACTTTACCCTCACTTAAATATATAAAATATTAAACCATTGATTGTCCCAAGTCTATAAAATTTGTAAAACTTATTTTACTTAATTTTATCCCAATTAAAACTCAAATACTACTAGACATGATGGGCTTAGATTATCTTTCAACTAATTTAATTATCTTTTGGGTTACTTTATATATAAAATACAATATTTTAGGAGACGTATTTTGCAAACTTTGTCATAATATATCTACAAATTTTTATATAAAATATAAAACTATTATCGTGAAAAATTTTAAAATAATTCTGCTTATTTACCATATATAATGAAGAAGGCAACTCCTATTTTTTTCCTTTTTTTTTGTAAATGAGTCATTTTCATACGTAAAATCCGAGGGAAAAATTTTCCAAGCCATCATGGTTAAAGTCAATGACTCGATGCTATGAGAATTTTTCCAAACGACAAAGCACTTTGTTCAAAATTCAAATCACTTAAAATATAAATTTTTTTTATAATAACAAGAAAATATATATATTTTTAGGGTAATTAATGAATAGTCTCATGTTTGGGTCCGTATTGTATTCATTCCAAAGGCATCGGTGACAGGCTAAAAACATGTCACTATCTCATTGGTCCTATAATTTATATTTTAAAAAAATTAATTTTACCCTTTTTTTTTCTCTTTTGCCATATATCAATATTTAATTGGCCATATTTTTATTTATTTTTAAAAATCAACCCCTCTCTCTCCTGCACCTTCATGCTCCTTCCACCTCCTTCCTCCCCCTCCGTTACAAAGAATTTTCTATTTCAAAATTTCGACCTTATTTTCTGGAGTTTTTGAAAGCGAAATAAAACTGCAATTTCTGAAGTTTTAATTGGAGATTTTTGAAAATCCAAACAATTATTGAAATAATCCACGAATGCTTCATCTGTGTTTCCTGGGGCCTTCTTTAATTACCTATTACTTGCAGGACCAAACCCATCCCACCTATGGCAGCGATGGGAACAACGGGACATTGTTTTCATCAGTAGGTCCAGATTCATCTCTAAGCAGCATATGGATTATAATCTATTTCATCGGTTTTGCCTTTGTGAATTTGGTCGGAGAGACTTACGCTGTTTATTTTTTTACTTAACGC